>JASDQU010197190.1:5519-18482 GCA_032191745.1 Picea mariana | reverse complement strand
AAAAAAAAAAAACAAAAATATAGGATCCCTTTAGGGAATATCCAGGAATGGATGAGAAAGAGAGGCATGTAGCTTATTATCAAAGTCATGGTACAATTTACAAGGCTCTTGCACCTATGAGAAAAACTCAATATGGGAACCAAAATGGAAGATGGATGTTGACTACAGTGTCCCATGTTAGGGAGGCTCTTCTATTAGATTGGTGAAAATCCAAATAGGAAAGGTTGGCACACTAGTGTCCAATAGGTTTGACACTATGGAAAATTCAGGTGGAAAAAGGTTTGAATGCATCATCAAAAAGGGGAAATCTAAACATGTGTGCAAGATTTAGAATATACCTAACCAGGATGATCTGTAAGAAACCATCAGTCAAGCTCAAATTCCTTGTTGACGTGGCAGAAATGAACTACAACAGTAACGGGTACTCCCTGGTACATGGTGCTAATTATACTATGCATCATTTGGTTTAGGAGACCCATATGAATTTTGACCCAGCTGCCATTAATAGTTATGAGGGTGAATGGTTGGGTGTGTTGGCGACAGAAGTCACTCCTGGATTTCTTGTAGGAGCAGAGCCGAACGCCCATCAGTTTTATGTCATGGTAGTTTTTAATGGGTGATCAAATGGACAGAGACTCGGGAGATGTCACTCTAACTCAGATACTGGGTCCGGCATGTAAGAAACAAAGGAGGTCTTGATCTAACTTCAGTCAGTGGGTTGATTAAAAAGTGAACAAGTGGAAGACTTGATAAGAAGAGTGAACAAACTACTTCGGGCAACAGGCTTTTAGTAATTTTCATAAGAAAAACTTTGAAGGCGAGATACTCTAGTTCAGGGCTTCAAGAAACTGAAAGGGGGACTTGACTGGATTCTCCAATTCCAAGTCGTTCAGCGTTAGGAAAATCACATGGGCTGATTAGAGACGATGCAACTGTCACAGTGATCAATTCTACATCATCCTATAACAATGCAACTTGACTGGATTCTCCAATTCTGAGTCGCTCTAACACAGTTGAACAGAGACATGAAAGAAACTGACATTCACAAGGAAAGAAGTCTCAAGAGTCCATACATAACCAGAAATAACAATGTTGCATTAAAGCTTTACAACCGGGAGCCTCGCTCAACCATCGATGCTATACAAAATACAAAGACTGAGTTCATATACTCAGAGAAAATTACCCAATAGAGGCTCACCCAGATACTCAAGGCTTGGTGTCTTTTCAGCCAAAATCAGGCAAGTATTCTTTGTCAGACGCCACCTTAACTACGCATGGCTCCTGCAGGGGGAGTCGTTGAGCCATTAAGTGTCAAGCTACCATGTGCAGACCTCCTCCGGCGGGTCGAGGACTCGGCATGGATTCTTCAGAAAAATGGGTACACAAGACCCTCTCGAGCAGACCGCTTACCTGATTATCCATATTCTACACTTAATGCCTGAGGAGAGGTTTCAACCACCTTTTCTCGTCTTCATTAACTCCAGGCGAAAACCAGGGTCGAGGTCGGATCAGATGGCGCACAAAGATTACGATTGTCCTTTCGGCGACTAGGCTCAACGCCCTTGGCCTGCTTTTGCATAGCTCCTTTCTTTCCCAAGTGACCACGGGCCGTGACCCTGTGTCTATTCCCAAAATGCTTTCGACGTTCGCGAATAAGAAGGGGCTGATCCATGTTGACTAGATCTCGCAGTATGTGTTACTGGATCGGACGACCCAGATTTAGCCTTGAAAAATAAGTGCTTTCTCTGACACTATACATCAGTTAACTTGGTAGTCCCGATATCCTGATTACCGTTGATCTACCCTGATGAATGAATCTGGGCCATCGACAACATAACTTCCCCCTTTTACGTGCTCGAAAGATTTAGAACGAGATTTTCCCATGCTGCTTTCGGGCGCTTCTCATGCATCTTGTAGACCTGAATACTCTTGTGCCTAGGACAATAAATGTCGCTAACATTAGGCTCCATGGGGGATAGATTCATCCCCGCGATGCTCTAAGAAATATTTTTGCAGATTCAGTGCCTTGTTGTTGGGCTATGGAGTCATTTATTAAGCCGAAAATAAAAAACAAAAACAATATTTACAAAACAAAAGAAGCCGCCTACGGCTTACAGAAAACATTTTTTTAAGAAATTCCCATTTACTGGGCCATCAAAAACTTCTTTGCCTTCCAAATCCTACAACCTGTAGGTATTGTTTGAAAACACCTCAGAGATCTTGAGAGGCCCAAACCAGAGGGCATCAAACTTACTGTGTTTGCCACTATCCTGCCTGGGTGCATCCCATTTGAGCACCAGATCGCCCAATTCGAAATCTTTCTTTTTGCTCTTTCTGTCAAAGGTTTGCTTGACTTTCTGTTGATGATGGCAGGCCCTATCCATGACTTGTTCCTTAATCTGTTGAACTTCCACCATCTAATGAATCCTTCTGACCATATGGTCAGGCTCTCCTTCAAGGTCCTGGAAACATTTTACCACAGATAAAGCGAGCTGAGTAGGGAAAACAACTTATGTTCCATAAACAAGTTGGAAAGGTGAGAAACCCAGAGACATTTTTGTTGTCACCCAGTCGGCCCATAGAGAAAATTTGATCTTTGAAACCCAGGCCTTTTTATTGTCTTCCAATAATTTTTTAATGAGCTTGATCAGACTTTTATTGGAAGACTCCGCCAACCCATTTCCTTGAGGATAATAGGGAGTAGAGTGGATCAACGAAATCTCAAATTGTTCACAGAACTTGACCAAAGGCTCAGACCTGAAAGAGGCGGCATTGTCGGTGACGATTTTGATGGGATAGCCGAATATGGCTATGATATCCTCCAGGAAGCTGATAATCACTTTGTGAGAAGTACTCCTGGTAGGGGTATCTTCTATCCACTTGGTGAAATAGTCTGTCGCAGTTAGGATCCATCTGTGTTGGCCACTTGAGGGAGGATGAATTTCTCCAATGAAGTCTAACCCCCACTATTGAAAAGGTGTTGAAGCTACTATAGGATTTAATGGCAGTGATCTGAGCTGTTGTTTTCCTAAAAACTTCTGGCATTTGATGCAAGCTCGGATTTCTTTGCAGACATCAGCGAATAAAGTAGGCCAGTAATATCCGGAACTGAGGATCTTATGAGCTGTGGTCTTCCAGAAATAATGCCCCCCACAAAGGCCATTATGGAAATCAAATATAACCTTCTGGGCTTCTTGCGGTTCCAGACATCTTAAAAATACCCCTAACGGGTATTTCCAGTACAAGGCTTGGTCAATGAGGCAATATCTAACAGCTTTGAACTTTAAAGCTCTCGCCTTGCTTTTTCCCATTCCATCAGAAGGCTTCAATTCTTTCAAAAAGTACAAGATATCCTTGTACTAGGTGCATGTTGCTAGTGATAAGGCACCCTGAGAATTCTTATTGGATGACTCAGCTTGCGGAATTTTTGAGCAGGCATTGATGTAGCTAACCCCCAAGGCTTTGCAATTGGATTCGGCCAGCAGCTTGGCTAAACCCTGCCCCTTTATCAACTTGGTGGGCTTAATCTCCAGATCAAACTCTAGGATTTTGGCAATCCACTTCCCTCTTTTCCCATCCATGTCAAGCTGTATAAGGATGTCCTTCACAGAGGCTGAAGGAACGTATGCTATCACCTTTGAGTGCAGGACATAGATCCTGAAATCTTTGAGGGCCTTTACTAAGGCATAAGCCTGCTTTTCCATGATTTCATACCTGATCTCTGCATCTCTTAATGCCTTGCTGAAAAAGGCAATGGGTTGTTCTCGCCCTTCCTCATTTTTCTGCAACAAGACCGCTTCTACTATATCAAAAGAAGAAAAAGAGAAAATTAGGAATCCTTTGGAATAGTCAAGACTGATCAGCACAGGTGCCTCATTCAATGCTCTTTTTATTTGGATAAAAGATTCCCTGGGTTCATCGGTCCATTTTACTTCATTTCCCTTTCTGAGCATGGCTGTGATATTTTTCACCAACTCAGCAAAATTTGAGACGAATCTCCTCAAGAAATTAATCTTTCCTAAAAAGGCTTGAACTTCCTTCTTGGACCTAGGAAGTGATAGGGTTTGAATTGCTGCTACCCTACTAGGATCAATCCTCACTCCCTCTTCTGACACTATATGGCCTAACAGCTTCCCCTCCTTCATAGAAAATAAAGATTTTCTGGGATTTAAGGATAGGCCAAACCTCAGACACTTCAGAAAAACATTCCTCAAATGCCCGCAGTGGTCTCTATCAGATCTGGAGAAGACTGTTATGTCATCCAGATAGATCACCACAAACTTATCTTTCTCCCCGATGAAAGCTATGTCCATGGCTCACTGAAAAGTTTCCCCTGCATTCATTAATCCAAAAGGCATTTTGGCATACATGAATGTGCCCCAAGGAGTGGTGAAGGCCATTTTTTCTCTGTCCTCAGGTATGAATGATATATGATTATAGCCAGAAAAACCATCAATCATGGATATCCTAGATGCACCAGTTACACTCTGCAGTATTTGTTCCATGTTGGGCAGGGGGTAATTGTCTTTCCTTGAGCTCCTGTTCAGATTCCTGAAATCAACACAGAGTCTGATTTCCCCACTTTTCTTCCTTACTGGGACAAAATTGGCCACCCATTCGGAATATCTCAAAGGGATGATAATTCGGGCATCTTGCAATTTCTTCACCTCTTTCTCCATGACGGGTAGCAACATGGGATTTATCTGTCTCAGCTTCTGTCTGAACGGCTTAGCCCCTTCCTTTAGAGGGATCTTGTGCTCAATGACAGATGTGTCATAAGTCTTGAGATCTTCATATGTCCATGCGAACACATCAGCAAACTCTTTCAGCAACTCAGTATATTCGACCCTCTGTTCTCTGGTCAAACTGCTTGATAATTTGAAAAACCTAGGCTCCTCTTGTGTGCCAACGTTGCATTCAGCTGTGTAAGCATCTTCATTTGAAACACCACCCTTTACTACCACATCATTTTTTTCAAACATTCTTTCCAAAGGGACTAATCCCCTCGGAATGTGATTGCTAGGTAGCTAAATAATCTGGTGATTAGCAATTTTATTTGCAAACACCTCGGGGTGAGGGTCACCTTCCGGGTCGGGAGCCTGATCGATGTGCAATGCTAAAAACTCATCAATAGTCTGAAGAAATTTTTTTATTTCAAGATCGTCCTCGAATACCTCCCAATGCTTTACATTGTTTGGGATGGATGGTTTCTATCTTATTTCGACCTCACCATGGATCTTTGGCGGCAGAGGGACCCTGAATAGACTAGCCGAGACCGCTAAGGAGTCGACCGAGGTATTTTCTTCCCTTGGGACAAAATTCATGTTGAAAGCTGAGACAAAATTATCAATTAGGTCCCATACCTCGTTTCTGTAACTCCTGAGCTGAGGATGCTTGGCTTGATAAACATTCCTGACCTGCTGGATTATCAATTCTACATCTTCGAACACTGACACCTCTTCAATTCCTATTTCTTTTGCAGCCCTCATACCCAGAATAAGAGCTTCATATTCCACCACATTGTTGGTAGTTTCAAATTCCAGCTTGTATGACAGGGATATGGTCTCTTGACAAGGCGATATGAAAATCACTCTAGCACCTGAGCCTATACTGGAGGAAGCTCCATCAAAGAAAATATTCCAAACAGAGGTGGTTGGAGAAGGTATCTGCTGATTAAAATTGGGCTGCTTTCTTATCTGTAAAGGGACCTCGGGAGTTCCAGTGATCTGTAACAAACTATACCCTAAGTCGGTGTCTAGTGCAAAGATGGGGTGGTTAGTGGGGTTTGCTGCATCACTGACAATATAGGCTAGTTGAGCTTCTCTGTACAACCTCTTGTGTTCTCCTCCAAAGACCGAAATGGTGGCATATGTGAGATCCATATGTAACATTCCTCCAAGTCTTTGAATCCAAGACCTTGACAACAACATGCCAAACTTGGGGGGAACATCAGCTACCACAATATCCATGACCACACTTTTCATGGGCAGCTGAAACAATGAAACCACCAGGTCTTTGATGACTCCTAGACACTGCACTCTCCTTGAATTGAAAGAATACAAATCATGGTAAGCCTTTATCACTTCCAGTCCCAACTCTTCCATTACTATTTTGGGCATAAGGTTATGGAAAGCCCCTGAGTCCATGAGGAAGTTATGTAGCACTTTATCATGTATGTTCAGGGAGGTGTAGAAGGGAGGGGATGAATCATCTCTGTCTTCTACCATGGGACCTAGGATGACAGCTGGTTTCTCATCTTGAAGGTTCACTGAGTCAGAGGGAAGTTGGGGGGACTCGGATTGTAGCAACTTGGAAAGGGACCTTTTGAAGTCCTCATTTTTAACTAGCTCTGAGAGGGGAACGACAATTCTGATCTTTTGAATTTCATGCTCAAAATTAAAAAAGGAAATCAGCTTAGGAGCTTCCCTTACCTCAGTGACAGGCTCCTTGGCTGCTAGCAAAGCACTCTGAGTTTTCTTTTCTTTAGTAGTGGCTGTCGCAGACTTAGTAGGCCTATCTTCTATGAGGGGCTGGTCTTGGTTGTCATAGTCTCCTTCTTTCCTTCTTGACCTGAGATTGTATCTGTTGGGGGTATGACTGACCCTTTCTCCCTTACCTAACTCATGGATTTGGATGTTCATCAGGGATTTTTCATATGCAGACTGAGTCAAATGGGGAAAAGGAGGAGCTTCTTCAACACAATGAATTTTGGGGTCAAACTCGTCTATCTCCTCCCCTCCTTCATGAGTAACCAGGTTATTTTGGAGAGGGGTTTGAATCCTTTGGTCTTCTCTGTCTTTGTCTCTTTGTTCCCTTGGGAAGGCCCATGGTCCATGGTTATCAGGTCTCCTGAAACCTCTACCATCGACATTCTGGGGATTTCTGTACATGGGCTTCCCTTCTAACTCCCACCTTTCCATTCTAGCAGAAAGTGACCTGAGTACCCTAGATGTCTCATCTGTGTGAAGGGGCAGGGGAGAGAAACTGGATGAGGAACCTTTAGGCCTCTGCCTGGATATGTTTCTACCAGCATCATTCCTGATTTGGTCAACAACCAATATATTAGACTCTACTTCCATGGCTGCATCCTGCATCTAAGCCAGAGTACTGGCTCTTCTTTCTCTCAACAAGAGGCAGAAATCGGGATCAAAGGCACTAGCATAAGTGATCTTTGCAGAGGCTTCAGAGGGTTTTATCTCAGCAGGGATTCTGTCATGTAATACATGAAGTCTTTCTTATCTCCCCATTGTCTTAAAAAGGCATTATCTAAAGCTTCGATCCCATCAATAGATCCAGGAGGCAGGGCCTTAAACCATTTTCTAGCCTCTCCTTGGAGACTATGGACAAAAATCCTCATCCATACGTCTGCATGCATGATGTTATTATCATCTGTGAAACTGTAAAAGGATTCTAGGTGCTCTTCTGCAGCTATGTCTCCCTCACCTGTAAACCTGGGCAGCTATTTGAGGTAAACATCTGCTGGGAGGGCATTGAGAGGCTGCGGTAGCATGAGGGGGGCATACCTAGCGGATATAATGGCCTCCATCCTAGTCATATGTGTATTTTCTCCTGCCATAGGGATATTGTGTGGAGGAGAACTCGGAGGAGAAGGAGTTCACGAAGGGGCTACTAGGAATGAGTCCCGAAGTGGAGTGGGGAACAAGAGGGGATTTAAGGAGAAAGCTAGTGAGCTCAAGCTAGCAAGTGTTCCTCTTTGTGCAGGAGTGGGGAAATCTTCTATGGCCCTGGGTCTATGCCAAGGTACAGCTTCAGAGGAGAGGGGAGTGACAAGGATTTCTCTCTCCAATCCCAGATCAGGAGGGGAAAACTCAGCAGGAACACTCCCAAAATTCAAGAAATGGGAAACCCCTGAAGGAGGTCTAATAAGAAACTGAGGAGGAGAGAATGGAGTTCCTACAGAAGTAGATGGCGGATTACTTGGTTTTGCGGTGGGATATTCTTCTTCGGAGGCCCTTCCTTTTCTGAGAACCACCTCTGGATCAGTTTCAGGTGTAGCTAGAGGTGGCTGTGGATGAGACTGCGTGTGTCTGCCTCTAAAATCCACAATTAATAGAGCAGGTTCTCCCCAGTGGAGTCATCAAAATGGAGTCGCCAGGTGCACAGTAGCAATCTTCAAAGGCTCTGATACTCGATGCACCTTTGGAGTCAGAGGTTCAATGTCGTTCAATCCCAAGGAAAATTTTCAACTTCGTCCCTGGCAACGGTGCCAGAAATGTTAGCGACAGAAGTCACTCCTGTATTGCTTGCAGGAGCAGAGCCTGACGCCCATCAGTTTTATATCACGGTAGTTTTTAATGGGTGATCAAATGGACAGAGACTCGGGAGATGTCACTCTAACTCAGAGACTGGGTCCGGCATGTAAGAAACAAAGGAGGTCTTGATCTAGCTTCAGTCACCGGGTTGATTAAAAAGTGAACAGGTGGAAGACTTGATAAGAAGAGTGAACAAACTACTTCAGGCAACAGGCTTTCAGTAATTTGCAGAAGAAAAACTCTGAAGGCGAGATCCTCTATTTCAGGGCTTCGAGAAACTGAAAGGGGGACTTGACTAGATTCTCCAATTGCAAGTCGTTCAGCGTTAGGAAAATCACACGGGCTGATTAGAGACAATGCAACTGTCACAGTGATCAAATTCTACATCATCCTATAACAGTGCAACTCAACTGGATTCTCCAATTCCAAGTCGCTCTAACACAGTTGAACAGAGACATGAAAGAAACTGACATTCATAAGGCAATAAGTCTCAAGAGTCCATACATAACCAGAAATAGCAGTGCTGCATTAAAGCTTTACAACTGAGAGCCTCGCTCAACCATCGATGCTCTACAAAATACAAAGACTGAGTTCATATACTTAGAAAAAATCGCCCAACAGAGGCGCGCCCAGATACTCAAGGCTTGGTGTCTTTTCAGCCAAAATCGGGCGGGTATTCTTTGTCAGACGCCACCTTAACTGCGCATGGCTCCTGCAAGGGGGGGTTTCTATGCCATTAAGTGCCGAGCTACCATGTGCAGACCTCCTCCAGCGGGTTGAGGAATCGGCATGGATTCTTCATAAAAATGGGTACACAGGACCCTCTCGAGTAGACCGCTTGCCAGATTATCCATATGCTGCACTTAATGCCTGAGGAGAGGTTTCAACCACCTTTTCTCGTCTTCATTAACTCCAGGCGAAAACCAGGGCGAGGTCGGATCAGATGATGCACGGAGATCACGATCGTCCTTTCGGAGACTAGGCTCAATGCCCTTGGCCCCCTTTTGCATAGCTCCTTTCTTTCCCAAGTGACCACGGGCCATGACCCTGTGTCTATTCCCAAAACGCTTTCGGCGTTCACGAATAAGAAGGGGCTGATCCATGCTTCTTAAAATCGCGATGAGCGAAACGTCGAGATGGCTTGAGTTGGTGCCACGCGTTTCTCTAGATCTGACGGCTCTGGGCCCTCTCGATGATACTATGGGCCCGGGTCTTGGACACTCTCGGCACCTCACGCATCGGGAATATGACGTGTTGTTCCTTGCATTTTGAAACCGCGATGTGTGAAAAGGCGAGGAGCCTAATCGCGCACCAGGTGTCTCCTGTGGATGAACGACTGAGGCTACTTCGCGATGCGGTGGGCCCAACTTTGGGCACTTTCGGTACTTCGGGGTTCGAGGTTTTGAGATGTGAGAGGACAAGGGACTTTCACCCTTCAAACTCCCGAGTGCCGATATGCCGACTAGATCTCGCAGTATGTGTTGCTGGATCGGAGGACCCAGATTTAGCCTTGAAAAATAGGCGCTTTCTCTAACACTATACATCGGTTAACTTGGTAGTCCCAATATCCCGATGACCGTTGATCTGCCCTGATGAATGAATCTGGGTCGTTGACAACATAACTTCCCCCTTTTACGTGCTCGGAAGCTTTAGAACAAGATTTTCCCATGCTGCTTTCGGGCGCTTCTCATGCATCTTGCAGACCCGAATACTCTTGTGCCTAGGACAAGAAATGTCGCTAACAGGGTGGTTATGCAAATGAATATGTAGATGAAGACTATCTAAAATTATAAAATAAATCTAATCTACTCTATATTATACTATCCTATCTAGGAGCAAACTATCGTAACCAAATGAGCTAACATGAAACTAAAATCTGGAAAACACTTCAATAAGATAGTTGTTATGAAGATGAAAATATAGATAACACATGTATACAAATGTATAACCAAAATAGTATAAGTCATATTATGCATACATTAACAACTCATAAGCTCAAGACATAAACATGAGAAAGAATAACAAAGTTGTTAGAAAAATAACGATTACTTTAAGAACATTCCATGAGAAATATGATCTAGATTTTATGAGAAGAATGAAATGACTACAGATTATTAACAGGTTCTTAACAAAAAATAATAGAGATACAGTAAAATTGGTTTTCTATTCAATAAGGAAATAAGCTAAAACTGTAAAATGCAACGGAAACAAGCTTGCTGGAATGGTGGCGGCTTATCTCTGAGAAGAGATGTGACGGTTGCGCTCATTTGAAAAAAGATGATTACAATGAGCCTCTGAATTCCTTTCTACAATAAACAGGAATTCCAAAAACCCTAGACATCCAAAAACCTAACCGTAGGAGATGAAGCGCCAAAACCCATGTGGGCCCCGTTTGGGTAAGTTAGTACATCAACTTCCCAGGGTCGTAACTTTTGCATACGATCTCTGTTTTAGGTGCATGATAGCCCGTTGGAAAGGTATTGTCGAGGAGATTCATTTTGGAGGGAATATCGAAGGAACTTCTTTATTTCTTCCTATTTTCCCAAAAAATGTCGTTTAGGGCCTTAAAATGTCCCTGAAAGTTAAAAACTGCTAAAAATAGTAAATTACCAAAATTGCCATAAAACTATTTTGAGCCAGTTGGAAAAGGTGGGTGGCCACCTATATCCACCTAGATCAATCCTCCCTCCCTAGGAAGCAATGGTCTCCATTGCGTTGAGTGCCCGAGGGAGAGGAAAAAACGTTTGTTGAATCTGAATCTTGGTGAGTTGCTTGCCTTCCTAGAGACGTCGCGCTGCTCAGTTTGTGGAAGTCTATCATGAACCTATTGAGGTTGAGGATGTTCAACAAGTTTAGATACATGAGAGGATGGTGTGCAGAAGGTATCTGTGTGATTTGCTACAACCTTGTCGACCTACTTCTGTTGGATATAAGGTGCTTGGGGCGAGGCTATAGTGGTTGCAGTGGCCTTATGTTCCCCTTTTGAACAGATTGTGAAGAAGATGAATTTTGCAATATAAGATACTACCTTGTGGCACTGTTTAGGTGGAACAATAGTTGGAACTACCTCTGGTATTCTTTAGATATGACCCCCTAGAGAAACAATGACACTGCGGGGTCGAGACTCATAAACAACATGGAGTCTCCACATATATGGTTGGCCCAAGAGAAAATCACAGAGATCCAGTGGGGAAAAATCACATAATACCTCATCCTTGAAGGGTTAGATGTTGTATGACAATTGACATTGCTGGCTGACATGAAGATCTCGTCCTTGGCGAAGCCACCCAATGTTGTATGGTTGCGGGTGTGCTGTTTTCAAAAATCCCAATTGTTTGACGACCTCTGATGAGATGAGGTTCTTCTGGATTCCGCTATCAAAAATAAAATGAAACGGGGTCCCCTTCACGCACATATATGAATGAAAAAGGTGCTCCCTCTCTTCAGGATATGTTGGTTCTTCCAGTTGAATTGTTGCGGTCGAGACAATAACAATGGCGTCTGCATCAATGATCTTTCCTTTACTAGTATTTTTAGAATCGGATTCTGAATCATGGTTTGGCTCCTTGTCTTTGATCTCAGCCACCAATGACTGTAATTTTGAGCGACATTCATTGGTGTTGTTCCAGGGGATTTTGTGGAAATTGCACCATTTTCCAGTGTCCTTCTTTTTCTTCCTGTGACCCTTCTTTTCTTGTGTCTTGGATTGGTTTTCGAGAGACTATTTGTTAGGGTCATCTTTGTCATACTTTGGTTGTTGTGGATTTGAAAACCTGAACTCCTGTTTTTTTGGTGCTTAAATTTCTTCTCGATTTTAACATCATATCAATAAGCAACACTGAGTTATGAGATATCCAAAAAATCCATTTCAGTTTGGATGTATTTGTGTAGAGCCCCACGGTATTTCAGAACCAAATTTCATTCAGAGTATTTGATACCTAGCTTTGTGCACGAGGTATGGAAGGTATTAGTGAACTATGAAACTTTGTGTCCCCTCTCTTTCCATAGTGTGGTCCATCTCATGTGTTGGTCCTCATAGTTGCGAACATGTTAATATTGTTCCTTTATCACATCCACAAAAAAATCCCAAGTGGGATCAAGCCCATATATTCTATAATCCTTAGTGGAAGTTTGCTCCCAGTATGTTTCCCACCAATGTTTGACATGGGGGAGAGATTTCATGAGTGTGAAGTGATCTTTTCCCTATAATAAAAATTATGAACTGAGAAATAACCTTCTAACATATTTAACCATTTGTCTAAGGCATCCACATCTATCTAACCTTCAAATACGGGAATATCAAAATTAACATGTACCTTGAAAGGAGAAGTGATTCCAAAGTGGTTGTTTGATGAAGATGCACATATTTCTATTGGTGGGCATTGAAGGATGTGGGAAAAATTCTCCATCATTTCATCCCTCTGTCGCGTGAGAGCTTGCTCAAGCAACAGATTGATAGAATCGTCTGCTCCATCATTTTTCTTTTCTTCCACCATGGAGGGTTTCTTGGGCGTGCGAGAGTGATTGTCTTCAAGAGAGATAAGCTTGAGACCCAACTTTCTATACTCGGACCTCGTCGGGGATATGCACTGAAAAAACAATCAAGAGAAGCCTACTCTGACACCACTGATCCAGATTATTTTTTGGCATGAAATGAGAGTGGAGATATAATAAAGAAATGCACAGAGAT
>JASDQU010197184.1:0-17186 GCA_032191745.1 Picea mariana | reverse complement strand
CAAGATGTCAAAAGGATATTCAGGTACTTAAAAGAAACAATGACTTATGGTCTGTGGTATCCCAGAAAACAAAGTCTTCAATTGACTGCTTATTCAGATGCAGATTGGGAAAACTGTGTTGATGAGAGAAAAAGCACCAGTGGAGGAGCATTCTTCTTGGGTGACTCCTTAGTATCCTAGCTTAGTAAAAGAAAGGTTCCATTTCTTTATCAACCACAGAGGTAGAGTACATTGTTGCTGCTACCTATTGCACATAGGTATTATGGATGATTCAAACACTTATAGACTTAGAGGTAAAATACACTGCACCGATCCCAATTCATTGTGATAACACTAGTGCCATCAGTGTGTCTAAAAACCCTGTCTTCCACTCCAAGACAAAACATATTCCCATAAAATATCATTTTCTGAGAGAGAAGGTCACCAATCAGATTGTTCAGGTCCATTACATTCCCACTATAGAACAAATTGCAGACATCTTTACTAAACTCCTAGCCAAGACACAGTTTGAATATCTTAGACAGAAGCTAGGTGTCATTTCGTTTCACACCTAAAGAGTCCATCTTATTAGGAGGAGTTGTGTATTATTTGAATATCTAATGCCAACTAAAATTACTGCAATAGCTCAGGGGGAGCATGTCTCTTCTTTGACATTGATGTCAAAGGGGGAGAAAAGAATTTGGGTGCCTTAGTTGGCATCAATGCCAAAGGGGGAGATTGTTGGAAAATGTTTAACAGGTAGTGTATGCTTGTCATTAATGGAAAGTACAATAGTGAAGATGGCATGAGTATAGGAAGAATGTAACAGAAGACCATCGAAAGAATTTTGGGAAGACGCTATAGAGGATGGTTGGCATGCTTTATAGGCAGTATGCACTTGTCATTGATGGAAGGATCAGAGTGTGCATCGATGGAAAAATAGGAACAAAGTAAGCTCAGGAGGAATTAGCACTGAGTCGAATGCAGTGCGTAGGTGTGCACCAGGGATGAGGTTAACTCATGGCTAAAGCTCAAGGGAGATAGCTTACTTAGGCTCACAGGCGAATCAAAGGTCGAGGCCTTTGACACTTAGAAATTCTTCCAAGTAACGAGGATGCGTAAGCTTGGAGGAGAAGCGTCAGTGATCGTTGGATCCCATCTCGAATTCCCGATGACCGTCAGATATCAATGTAGACAAGAGGAGCACGCAGATATGGAGGATAGATCTTGGGCATTAGATTTGAGCGCAAGGTATGACCACTGTTGGATCGAGGAGAACCTACACATTATTTAAAGTGCAAGGAGTAAAGGGCTCACAAAATCCCAAAAGAAGGAGGACCATCCATCTTCTGGAAAGACACGTGGGGATAGATCGTCAGTTCGCTGACTAAAGAGTCAAAGGAACGATGTTCCCTAACCTCTCGAAATCGCGATATCTAAAATCGCGATTTAATCTCAGTCATCAAATTAAGGTTGAATCTGGACTGTTGATTCCAGTCCATGTCGGAGTTTCGGGGATCGAGAGTTGGAGATGTCAAGTAATATCATCCACTGGAATCTCAATTTCATGATATGAAAAATCGCAACTTAATCGAAGCCATTGAATCAAGATAGAATCTGGACTATTGATCCAAGTCCCTTTCGGGGTTTCGAGGATCGAGTGTTGAAGATGTCAAAGAATATTACCTGATATCGCGATATGAGAAATCGCGACGTAATTGCAACCGTTAGATCAAGATGTGATCAGGACAGTTGATACAACTTCTTTACGAAGTTTCATGGATCGGGATTTGGAAGTGACAAGAACATTCACCACAGGAATGTCAAAATCACGATATGTGAAATCGCGAAATGATTTGAACTGTCAGATCAAGTGTTGATCGAGACCGTTGATCCCACACCATTTCAGGGTAACGGGGATCGTGACTTGGAGAATTAATATGCCTCATCTCCAGACTCACAAAATGAGAAATCGCGAAAGAACCTTATGCATAAGGTTGTGGTCACATCCCTTGGTCACATCAGCGAGAGATGGAGGAAAGAGCTAGAGAAACCAAGCTCATTTTCAGGGATCGCAACTGGGAATGTTGAGACACATGGTCACACAAATGTCGAATTGTCGAATGTTGAGATACCGAAATGAATGCAAGATCCCATGGAATCAATCAAATGGTCCAGGTGAATTTGAACAAGATCGGAGGGCTACTGTAGAACGACATATTATAACTGCTAGAAACCACTGACGGTTTCAGCCAAAGGACTAGAAGACACTTGGGGATGATTGACAGAGAAGGTGAAGAGCCTCTGGGAATATCTAAGAGGGATGAAGATGTTCTTGAAGTCGATTGACAACTGGATGGGCATTGAGGCTTGTAACTGAAACAGAGAAGGTGAGCTCGACTATCACAGAGAAGACGAAGAGTCTCAAACTGCCAGAGAAACTGAGGAATCTCAGTACAACATACAGTGATGTTGAATGATTGGAAAGCCACCAGAGAAGCCGAAGAGTCACGATGATGATCAGATAGAGCACTCAATTTGTGGAGTAATTTGGCGAGGAGTGAGCATGCAGAGGCATTGGGAAGATTGCATGCACAAAGAAAATAGAGATTATAAGAATGCAAAAGAAGGAAGAGAGAAGAGTAGTCATTGTGCAGGAGGATTCAAGTGTGAGCAAGGAGGCAGAGCGCAGGACTAGAAATGCACAGTAGAGGAAGGTTGCATTGAAGGGATATGGTGCAGAGAGTATAAAAGGTAGAAGAATAGAAAGTGCAAGGGGCGTGCAGAAGACACTGATGCAGACAGGGCAGAGCAACGTAACAGAACAACAACAGGGCTGGTAAGCCATTGAATAATTTTATATCACTGTAACAAGTTTCAGTAACAAAGAATTTATTATTCAGGGTGGTTGGGAGGTGCTAGGGAGGACTGGTGTCCTCAAAGGTTCAAGTGGGTGCTTGAACATAGGGAGTTGGTGCTTCCTTCTAGTTGGTGCTAGAGAAACCAGGGAGTTGGTGCTTCCTTGTAGTTGGTGCTAGAGAAACCAGGGAGTTGGTGCTTCCTTCTAGTTGGTGCTAGAGAAACTAGGCGGTTGGTGCTTCCTTCTAGTGGGTTCTAGAGAAAATAGAGAGTTGGTGCTCTCATCAAGTTGTATCTTGCAAAAACCAGAGGTTGTAGCCTCACAATGAGTTTGTGCTCATATGTATGATAATGTAAAGAATGTAGATAATACTTATCATATAAAGAAAAAGAGGTTTTTACCCTGTATGGGTTTCCTCGGGAATTATTTGTCTCTGTCTTTCTCATATATGTGACTGATGTTGAATGTGTCTTTGTTTATTTCTCTGCATTATTGTGATCATCATTGAGTGCCTTGTAAATTTTTAAAATAAGAATAATTGTTTAAGCACAGATACAACTGATTCAACCCCCCTCTTAGTTGTATAACATGCCCATGGGTTTACCCACGTTTAGGCCCATTTTGTAATCTATAAATAGGAAATATAGATAGTAATATAGGAGAGATAGTAATGTAGTACATTTATGTGATGTATGAATGAAAGCTTAGTGCTAGTAATGGGATATGTGTGATCGGATGTATATTAGAATGTTCTGTGCATGATATTAGAGAGATAAGTGCAGGTTGTTATAGTCTAATGCTGAAGAGAAAGGAAGAAGGATCTGGTGAGTTGCACAAATCTTCTGTTCTGTGCAAAGTAAGGGTCGTTAAAGCTCTGTGTTGTAACTACTTCACCAAGATAAGATAAAGAAGACTTTGTGGACGTAGCCCCAGGGTGGGGGTGAACCACAGTAACTGTGTGTATAGTGTTTTGTGCTTCGCTCTTATGTATGTATCTCTTTCTTGGCTAAGTTCTTGATGTGGTTAAGTATATCTAGTCATGCTCTGTGTTTTTGATGAATGAATGAACATTAGATCTGGTATATGATATGCTTAGTGCTTGATCTGTTTAATCTAACCTATATTGTTGCGAGTAAGTATTGAATCATTATTGGTATAAGTATTCACTGCGATGCTCTGTGACTTTTGCGAAGTATATTAATGAATGTATGTTAAGGAATAATTGATGCTAAGTGTGCTATAAGAAAGATAATCATAGATCTGTGTCCCAGCTAAGGTTGTAGACACCTGAGTCTTGCAACCACCCCTGCCTCTACCTCGGGTGAGACTTGATCTGCTTCGCAGGTGTTTCCTAAAGGGTCGGTATTTAGGGATTTGTCGGTGCACTCTTGAGCTTTAAACCCTGGGTCTTCCCCTATGCCAAAAAATGGTTTCGTTGCTGGGACCTGGAACTGTGATTGTTGGGAACTAAAGAATAAGAAGCTTTGTGTGAAATAAGATCTGTGCATAGATCTGTTTCCCTAGTGCGCAGTGTTCTGTTTGACCTGTGAAGCTTTGTGCCAAGAAAAGAGGTTAGATCTGAAGAAAGAGAGGTCAGATCTGAAAAAAAGAAGTCAAATCTTCAAATAAAAAGGTAAGATCTGTAAGCTCTATACCTCGATAAAGGTAAGAATAGTTAAAAGTTTTAGATTTGGAATCTTTGTGCTCTGTAGAAGTAAGATAAGTGAAATTTTTTGTTTCTAAAGCATGGATCTAGGTATGTTTGATAGATTCTTTCCTAGATTCAAAACTAGGGCATTAATAGATGAAAGAAAGTTTGATATGAATAGATTTGATAAGTATAGCAATAGATATGTTATACCTATGCATCAAAAGAATGTTTGGACTAACAAGTGGATCCAGGCTCCTAGAAAAAAAAAATTGCAGGTTAGCCACCATGATCCTGGTGCACAGTACAGAAGGATTTAGGGAACATCTAAATAGATGAGAGGATTAACTCTTTGTTATAGTTGCAGATGATCGGGACATCTTGCTAAAGAATTCCCTGGGATAAGACCTAGTTGCCTCTGTTGTAAGGATATGGACCATGAAGTATTGGACTACCCTAGAATGATTGCTAGGATTGAAAAGTTGAATATGGAACAAGCAAACCCCGAGGGAGATCAATAGACCAAGATTATAGAAGAAACCTAGAAGGAATCAGAAAATATATTGCTACAGATGAGAGATACCTTGAATGACCACCGACATGTTAGGATATCAGAGATCTTCAAAGAAAAGGAGAAAATCAAAGCGAGAATAGGGGACTTTGACATTGACTATACTCTTGATGAAGAAGCGCAAGTGAACATTATGCCAGAAAGAACTTGGGAAGCTATAGGAAATCCTGTCATGATCCCTTCCCTAGAAGGAACAAGTTTCTTCATAGGAAAGCTAGTAAACCTATGTGGAAGGCTCGCCCAAATACATATGACTGTCAATGGAACTTTGACATAGGAAGACTTTGAGATCATTAAATTTGTTGAAGACAATGCCCCGTTTACCATGCTCATAGGAAAACCCTCGATTGATAGAGAACAAGCCAGACAAAGAGAATAAGAGAAAGTGTTGGAATAGAAGAAGCAAGAGTTAAAAGAATTTATGACCACAAGGATCGTGCACTTGATTGAAGAACAGAAGAGCAGATCATAGATATTTAATATTAGTACCTCTGGTGTCAAAGCTAAGAGAACACTTGAGGATACGCATAAGTTCGAGTTACCTATTTTTGATAAAGAAGAAGTATTATCAAGGAACCCTAAGAAAGATTTTCCACAGTGCGAAGTAACTAAGACCACAAAAGATAAACATCAAAATGGTAAAAGAATTACTGAGTTGAAACACACTGGGAAGAAGGCTAGAAAGTTAAGAAAGAAAAGGGATAATACTGTAAGGTTACAAGAGGTTCTAAAAGACATTTCACATCAAGAAGAATTGCAGAATGGGAGCTTCACCGAGATATCAGAACAACGACATAGAGTACTTTTCCACGACGAAGCAATATAGCCATTGGAACTGATATACCCATTCGACCGCCACTCCGAATGGATCGAAAAATAGTTATGGGTTACCACTAGACCATTGGATAGTACCAGAATGGATAGAATGGAGTTAATGAAGACCCCATGTCTGTTGCAAGCACATCGTTTCTGAGATTGCCTACTTAACCTGACGCACCATGCACAGAGAATACTTTTTTCTAACTGAGAATCTGAGTGAAAACCCCGAGATTTACTTTCCCTAAGATCATTGCCTTACTATTCACCGTCGTCTCTAAATTCCTTTTTCACTTAAGCCAGTTGACCCAAGATTGTATGTCGAATGAGCTCAGCGCTGCTAAGAAAATTGTTGAAGAATTTCTAATTGATTTAATGGATGAGAGAGACATGTCAAAGTGGAGAATCTCTATAGGTGTACACCCATCGTCCTCAGGTGTACTGGGAGCTTCCCCTTCCACTACTCGAGCAAGACCATCCCGACCACCTTTGGAAAGATGATCTAATCTTTAAAATGACTTCGCCATTATGAAGATGATCCCAAGCATCTTGCCTAAATATATCTCATCACTAAGAAGACCAATGAATCAAGATTTTGTACCCAGAGACTTCGACTATGTTGTAGTCACTACATACTCCCGAAAGGGGTGCGCGCAACTCATGCTGACCAGGAGAAGCTCACCTTGTTGAAATTCATTGGTTTTAACCTTGGATATCACAAGGTATATAGTATTCTAGACCCACACAAGTATTTGACTATTACAAAATGAAAGAACCCCAAGATTGTACCACATCAATGGACGCATATCCTTGCATAGTCAACCCTCCTCAACGTAATGAAGATTCCACATTTCGGGAGGCATCAGGAAGTAAATGCCTGTGTTTGACTATTGTTGTCTTTCTTCCATGTAGGATACGTATGGTTGGATCGGTGCATCACCGTGTATCTCATTATGATCAATCAGATCACTGGGCTAAGCATGCAGGGCCCTGACCCGCAGGATTTTTACCCTAGAAAGACTGCAAATCGTTCTCTTTCTCAATGAATAAAAGACAAATATGGCGATATGGAGAAAGGAAAACAAGGTTACAAGGTAGCCTCCATTGAGAATGCAGCAGTACGCTTTGGTTTCCAGCTGATCGCAGGCAATTTAGTTCGAAAAAACAGACCTACACAAGTGATCAGATTTGTACTTGACCTCGCAGGGCACTACGCGAAGGGTCTATAAATGAACTAGGAAAAATACCTCATAAATAAGCTAGAGATGGACTGTAGACAAGTGTAGGACCAAGGGTATGAGTTCCACTTTATCTAGTTTCTCATACTCATTGCCTTCATCGTGTGGGAACTGCCCGAGGGAGCCACGTTTATGGAGATCGAACACTTCGAACACCTGGCCACGAAGTTATGTACATTGTGGTACTCTAGCAAAATGAACAAACAATGGCAGTCCAATGACGTCTTCCATGCATACTACATTCAGTTGAAAAATGCCATTCAGTCAACACCACACATTACACCCAACACTCTTCATAGGTTTCGACCTTTGATGAAATTCAGCACAGATCATCACTTCACCTACATCACAGTGCACACAAATTAGCACAAACAACAAATCCATTCATATTACAAGATGACAAAAGATGGCCTGGAGGAGATTACCAAGGAATGGTCAGCAGACCTCCTTGTTGCAGCAGACCCCGTAGAGATGTCTGACGTAGATATCCCTGAAGCTATTCTAGATACACTAGGACCGCACAAGACTAAGAAGGATGTGGAAGTTCAAGATATCCACAGCACATACATGAAGACTGCTTCACTCTCACCTGTGAAGGGAGGTGATGATGAAAAACTAGGGGGCAAAGAATTTGAATAGAGAAAAGGGGAGGTTACCTCACCTAGGGATGAGGTAGATCCCTCCAAGAAAAGGAAGATTACCTCACTAACGCCCTCATCCAGAAAGAAAACTAAGGCCACCCGAACCATTCTTAAGACTACTCTTACCTCAGATGATTTTGACTTCTTAATTCCTACACTAAATGATGTCTCATTAGAGCTCACGGAAAATAAAGAAGTAAAGCAAGAGGAACTATTATGCCGGATCACGGGTGAATTCAAAGAAGCGCAATAGGCACTTGAGTCCGACCAAGCAACTTCTGCATCACTGTTAATAATGGAAATATCAGGAACAGGTGATGAGCCCACACAGTTACACCAGATCACCGAGAAAGTCAAAGCTCACCTTCGACAAGCTCAAGAAGACATAGTGAAATCCACTGAGGCTTTGTCACAAGAATAGAGCGCACATAAAGAGCGATAGAGAAAGGAAGAACAAGAGAAGCTTGAATTACAAGTGAAACGAGAGGAGGAAAAATCCCAGTTACATCAGCGCAAGGACCAGTTGCTAGCAGAGCAACTTGAAACACAGGAAAGAGTTCATAAGGCACTGCGCTTTGTGACAATCATAGAAGTGAAGATGGAAGATCGTCTTGCACAATAGGTAACCCAACTGGAAGAAGTAATCCAGCAACTTCAAGAGCACATCACGGATATGGAGCTTTGTACTGTGCTTGAGACACCCCAAGAGATAAGAGATCTAAGAGAAGCCACTGCTCAAAGCATAGTCGACTGATTAAAAACTTTGGCTTCAGAATGTAGGTAGCCAAGCACCAGAAGCACCCATACCTATGAAACCCTCGCAGAGAATCTAGAATTGCAGACATTGGAGGCACAAATCCACGAAGCAAAGCAGTATGCAGACATGCTACAAGCGCAGCTGATGTCTGTGACCCCAGTCGAAAGAATGAAGAGTTTTGCAGAGAAACATGCAGCCCAACAACAAGTACACACATTGCAAAGTAAAGTAATGGATGTCTCTCAATGACTGCAACCACTCCAAGAGAAGGCATGCCAACTGTTCATTGAACTTGAAAGCCAGGGATCTCAACTTGAATAGGGTGTCATCACTGCAGAACAACGCCTGGAAGGACCTCTCAATGATGCAGTACTCCAAGCATTTACTGAACAAGAGGCTGTCACACTGCAACAGGTCGAAGCCACTCGATCCAAGCTTGATTCATTCGAAGCGAAATTGGTCAAACCTGAGTGAATCGGGACGAGTCACAGGTGAGTGTTGGGGGCCTGTTGGCCCTTCACCAAGTTTTGAAGAGTACTTGGTCTTACTCAACTACTTTTGGGACTGTGACAGCTTGCCAAGGAAGGAGCACAACGTGAAGTAGAACATAAGGAAGAAAGACCTATTTTGGGCTCCATTTTAGGGTTCTGGGTTGATGTAATGGGAAAGGGATGTCGGCCCGTGGGTTTACCCACGTTTAGGCCCATTTTGTAATCAATAAATAGGAAATATAGATAGTAAGATATGAGAGATAGTAATGTAGTACATATGTGTGATGTATGAATGAAATCTTAGTGATAGTAATGGGATCTGTGTGATTGGATGTATCTTTGAGTGCTATGTGCATGATATTAGAGAGCTAAGTGCAGGTTGTTATAGTCTCATGTTGAAGAAGGATCTAGTGAGCTACGCAGATCTTCTGTCCTGTGCAAAGTAAGGGTCGTTAAATCTCTATGTTGTAACTACTTCACTAGGATAAGATAAAGAATACTTTGTGGACATAGCCCCAGGGTGGGGGTGAACCATAGTAACTGTGTGTATAGTGTTTTGTGCTTCTCTCTTATGTATGTATCTCTTTCTCGGCTAAGTGCTTGATGTGGTTAAGTAGATCTAGTCATGCTTTGTGTTGTTGATGAATGAATGAACATTAGATCTGATATATGAGATTCTTAGTGCTTGATCTGTTGAATCTAACCTATATTGTTGTGAATAAGTATTGAATCATTATTAGTATAAGTATTCATTGCGATTCTCTATGACTTCTGCGAAGTATATTAATGAATGTATGTTAAGGAATAACTGATGCTAAGTGCATTGTAAGAAATATAATCATAGATCTATGTCTCAGCTAAGGTTGCAAACACCTGAGTCTTGCAACCACCCCTGCCTCTACCTTGGGTGAGATTTCATTTGCTTCGTAGGTGTTGTCGAAAGGGCCAGTAGTTAGGGCTTTGTTGATGCACTCTTGAGTGTTGAACCCTGGGTTTGCCCCTATGCCAATAGTTCCTTATTTACCTACTCTTATTTTCTTTCATTTCTTCTCCAAAACTTTTTGTATATGACATTTTCTTTTTTCTTTGAAGATTTGTCTTCATCTCATATTATTGACAATGTTGTGATCTTTGGGACCCAATCTTTGTTCACCTGTTCTTCCTATTTTCTTTTCCATACTTTCTTATATCTAATATCAATGTTCTCTTTCATGGAAGTATTGATGATGATTTTACAATCACAAGATATGTGTCCAAATTTATGAGATTTGTTACAGTCAATCCTACATGGGGCCACATAAGCATTTATTTCTTTAACATTTCTTCCATAAGCCCTGCAATATGAAAACTTATGTCCAAAGTTAGTACAACAAAACCAATTACCATAAACAAAATTTACATACCTAGGAGTGAATCGTGTAGTCCTATTGAATTCCTACCTTGGATGATCATGATTGAAGCTTCTTTGTGGCTTGAATGTGGAGGGTGTTCTTGGAGATGTATCTTTGTCAGTTTTCTTAGATTTTGGTTAACCATAATTCCTTCCTTTGAGTACTTTTGCATAACTTTTTCTCTTTTATTCATTCTTCTTTTCTGGCAAACTAGAATGCTTCTCCTCATTATCAACAACTAATGTGGATTTTTGTTTTTCTTCAACATTCTCGTTGAGCTTGGAAACTTTGAATCTTAGTCTGAAAACTTCTTCTTCAAGCTTCTCTACCTCTTCTTCGTTCTTCATTATCTGAGACTTCATGACTTATTTTATTTTTTTTGCTTCTCCAAGTTGTATTTTCAATGTAATTATTTCTTCTTCAAGTCTTCTCTCTTCTTAACCAAACTCTTCCCCAAGCTGTTTTAAGTCATCGATTCTTTCCTTGGTATGATCTGTCGGTTTCTTTTCTCTATTTTTTTCTTTTTCCTTTTGTGATGCTATGTTGGATTCTAAACACTTCTTTTGATATTCCAGAGTTTCTTCAATTATTCTATCCTCTTTTAGCTGAGCTTTTAAATTCTTGATGATCTTCTAAACGTCTTTGAAACCTTAAACACTTTCCTTTTGCTTCATCAATTCTTTCTTGAGTGACTTGTTTTCTTGTCTTTCTTTATTTAGTTCATTTAAATCACTTATCAATTCTACTTCACAATTTTTCTCTATTTCAATTGGATTTTCCATCTCATTAACTTCAGGGCATTCAATTTCAATATGTCAATGTTTCTCACAATTAAAGCAAAAAACAGACTTTTGTTGATTACGTACTCTTCTTCTTCTTAATATTTCTAACACGATTAACATCTTTCTTCATGTTTTGTAACTACATCTTCTTTGGCATTATCTGACTCTGTGATGGGTGAATAATAGATATCATGTAACTTATCCCAAATTTATTTAGTTGATGAAAATTTACCCACCTTGTCCTTAAATAAATCATATATTCCTTACAAAATGAAGCCCATTTCACTTTTGTTATTTTTCTTCAAATTTCTTCTTGATTGTAGTCTTTTCTTTCTTTGTAGCATTATATCCTATCATAATTGAATACCAAATATAATATCCATGTGGATCTAAAACTTTTCATGTTCTTATGCTCCACATCTAACACTTTAGACCAGTTTTACCACCAAACATTAGTACTCCATTCTCATTAATTTCCATGATCTCCTTCTAGTGGTTAAACTATCTCTTGAAGGAATCAACTCTTTTACCAATTTTTGGATTACTAAGAGGGGGGCTTAATTAGTAATGAACAATTTATAGCACTTATTAATCATTTTAACCACAATGTATATTCCTTTAACTTATTCAACAGTGTTTATGAGTTCATCATTAATATGTTATTGCATCATATAAAATTAACATCCATCAGTGCATAATAAACAATAATAGACACATCCACAAAATGCATAGTACACTAGTATTTTACGTGGAAAACCAATGCGGGAGAAAAACTCAGAATGATTTTATTATATGTATTTAATAATTACAGTCAAGGAAGAACCAACTTCCAATTCTCCAGCTCCAACTAGAAGGAGGCTCCAACCCCCTAGTTTTTTAGGATACAACCTAAGGGAATCTCCAAGTCCCCAATTATTTGGCTACAACCATAAGGAGGCTACAACTCTCTATGTTCTTTGGATACAACCAGAAGGTGGATACAACAACCTATCCTTTCCCCATCCTGTTTCCTTGAAGTTAAATGTCAAATAGATGATGAAACCACTGCCACACTATCACTGTGAGATATAACACTGTAAACCTGTACCAATATGTAACAATAAATTGTACTGAACCTGTACCAATAGCCTGAGATCAATCTGTACATGTAACCTTCTCATACCAACATAAACCAACAAGTATGTTACATGTTTTGTTTGAAAATTGTGTATGTACGAACCCTGTATATACTACAACCTACATATGTACACAAATTGTCTATACTACAACCTGTGTATGCCTTTTGAAACTAGGGTTTTCACCTTCTTGAATAGATTTGACCCTTTGATGCATCTTTCATATCAACCTGCAACATGACACTGTGTCTAAACTATATTTATTCCATATCCATCCATCATCATACATATCCTTTAACCAAATGCAATTATGTCTCTCTAGTCATGTGCTACACATGTGTATACAATCATGAACAAGTGTGATAACCCTCACATGGAATAGACATAAAAATATTATTCATCCTCAAACTATAACAAAAACTTCAACAATAAAACATAACCAAAATCCCTCAACCATGTATCACAAAAACCCTCAACCATATACCAAGAAATACAAGATATCTCTCACACTCAAGTTATCAATATGTGCCAATGATGGATATCAGATATACCAGCTATGTATTCATGTAGATATGACTTATACAGTAAATTCCATACAACCAATAGCCTCTCTAGGGTAAATCCTCAAACCCCCATAACCATATCTCATGTAGGCAACAATATCCAACTACACATAGAATAAGACATACCATTTGAACATGT
The DNA here is from genome assembly GCA_032191745.1 of Picea mariana. Lineage (NCBI taxonomy): Eukaryota > Viridiplantae > Streptophyta > Pinopsida > Pinales > Pinaceae > Picea > Picea mariana. Next base: position 4,195 of record JASDQU010197184.1, on the reverse strand, counting down.
AGATAGATTTGTTGTTCATGATTACTCGAAAGCTTCTTGGGAGCTTACTTTTAGACAATAGCTACCTGGCATATTCATCTCCTCAAATTTTCATGGATTTTCCCTACTATATTCTACCTTGCCTTCTTCAACATGCATATGTACACGCTCTATTATCCTTCATCCTATGTATCTATGCACGTTGTTCCATTGTAGCCTGCACACACCTCAAAACCTAGGTTTTTTTCCAGTAATTTTGCAGTTCTGAAAATTTCATCATCAACCCTCTTTTTCTACCTCAGACTTGGGTAAATTCAAATGTATCAATGAGTACCTTTAATAAACCTTTCACAAATAATATATATTCAATGTTCTCATTAGGTGCTAATAGGAGACACTCTCTCTCTTCTTTATACTTTCCAAGTAGCTTCCTGACGGGGTTATTTTCTAACTTACTTTACCCAATTTCCTTCTTTTAGGGCTAACTCACTTCTAACCAGTTGTCCACTTACAACCACTTTATCCAAAAATAGTATTTTCTCTCCACTTCTAGTTTCAACTAACTTTATTATTTAATTAATTATTTTGTAACCACTTTGACTTATCCTTATATAGTAAACTCGCCACTTCTTGTTGCAACCACTTTATTAATTAAATATTTTTTCTTTGCAACCACTTTGACTACTTTATTATTTAAATAATTTATCTTTGTAACCACTTTGACAACTTTATTATTTAAATGAGTTCTCTTTACTCACAATTTCTTGTTGCAACTAAATTTTCTTTAATTAGTCAATTCATAAATTGTTTCCCTTAACTAAATTCTTGTTGCAACCACTTTATTATTTAATTTATTTCTTGGTCAACCACTTTGATTGTTCAATATTCTCATAACAACTAATTTACCATAATTAGCAAACTTGCAACTTCTTGTTGCAACTAATGCGTTTTTAATTATTTTCTTAAAGCATCAAATATACCCATGATTAAATCATAGTTACCATCAATTTGACTAGCTCACTTCTTCAGGGAGCCTATAGAATAATTGACTTCTTTGACATTCTAGGAGCTTCTAGATAACTCATGATGGTTCTCCAACTTCACATGGCCATAACTCTCTAACCGTGAGGAGTTATGTGATGTTCCACGTATCACCATAAATGGCATGACATGTACTATACATACATAATAGTCTTACCTTCATATTCACTGATCTTCATTCCTTTATACCTAAAAAAAAATCAAGTCCCTTACATATACCTTTGTGCTACCAGAATTCTCCAGGTGTTGACATCAATCTACAATACCACTCTGCAAGGGTTGAAATCAATGAAAACCAACTATCCAAACCAACTGTCCACCAATCTAAACAAATTGTCTGACATACACCGACATTATTATTTTACATGAGTTTTATGACAACCAATATAGTTAAATTTTACATTAGCTTGGCTTGTTTTGTTTAGGATTAGTTTAGTTTTGGTCATTATTTTTCTTTTAGTCTATTTTGATTTCAATAAGTTAGTCATTTGGAGGAATATATTTTCCCAAACTGTCTAATAGTTTATCATACCATTATATTTTTTTATGTAGGTTGGAAAATGTTTTGTGCAACCAATAGCTTGGGAATTTTCCCTTTCATGAAGGCAACTTAGCAAAGTGTTAATATAAACTTAGTTTATCATATTCTTTTGCAACATTTTTTATCAACCAAGATTGTTACCGACTCAACAACTGATTAGAAATATAGTTTATTCATTTCTTATTTACCTCACTATATCGAATCATTTGAATCCTTGGGATTATTAATTGTTCCTGAAGGAAAACTAAAATTGGTGCTTTCATGAGAAATATGAAATATAAATTATGTTATTGAAAAATTTGTTATTTTAATGTGTGCAAAGGAATTGCTCATGTCAAGAAGTATTGAGAGATTATAGGTTTATGGAATGTTCTATGTAATTGAATTTTGAAAATTTGTTTTGACTAAACTTCTCCAATAACTCATTTTGCTTGGTTCCTGAAATATTTTCCTTGTTTCACTAAGTAGAAGTTATATTAGAGGATTATGTTACGATTTTTTTTCACTTGATTATCAATTCTTCTAATCTTTCTTGTTCTTAATTTCATATATTTACACTGAGAATATTTATATTGATCTTGATGTTGAATGATTAACATCGTTCAACTAATTATATTTCTTGGCTTACATTCCAAGCTTTCACTATAGTTTCCCCAGATTTAATAATCGTTGCTATGTTGTCTTCTTATTTTTCAGTCAATTTTCATTCTTTCTTGATGACTAACATTCTATCACTAGGCTTATTTTAGTTTAGTTTTCTTTTTCACAAATGGGATTCAAATTGAGTGTTTGTTTTCTACTTGTACATATTGCTTCCATATTTTAATTTGAATGATGGTATATTCCCTTAGCATATTTTAATTCTTAGTCTTCCTTGAGGATTTCTCTTTAAATTTGAGTGAGGGGATGACCCAATTCTGGTCACATATTAGAGAAATTTTTTACAAGTCATGAGATGCATGGGCTACTCTGTGGTGGTATAAGAGCTTATTTGATTTTCTTGTATGAGAGATATTTGTTTCAAACTCTTAGGTTGAATAAAAAAAACACTAATTCTTATTTTGAGTTTGAGACTTGGAACATGCAGTTTTTAGGACACTCATCTATATCCACCCATGATGATATTTGAACAAACCCAACACTCATTTATAATTTTATTGAAGTAAGGGAATATAATGTTTATGGTGTATTGACAAGTGTCTTTTAAACGCATATTTGATCTCATCTTTATGTGGTTGCAAGAGAAGGTTCATAGGGCCACCTCATTTACAGGACTACTCCATCCTTGAAATGCATGTGGGGGAATCCATTGATATTATTCCTCTTTCCTATACCTCTCTCTACTATGGATCTTGTCTATAGTTTGTAGCCAATAATTAGCATTATGGACTAAGTCTGGTCTTTCATAAGCCTCAACTAGATTTTTTTATATCATCATTACATTGATGAGGACATAACCTTGATATTTATTTGGAACCTTGGTCCTTATTAGGATCTCCCTCATCGAGAAGAGGATTCACCATTTATTACTGCCACACCATGGCCTGAAGATCGCAAGGCCATGGGATCCACCTTGATTGTATTCCTATCCAAAGAGCTCATAAGATATACTCCATCAGGAATACCTATTTGAAGTGCTAAGTGTTCCTTGTCCTAAGACTAGTCGGAAGCCCAAAATCCTATCGGAATCTTTTTATTTGGCTTATCTCATCGGGTTGACTGAGTGAAATACCTTGTTATTTTCCCGAGGTCTCAAAGGTGTAAGTTTCTTCGTACTTATCTCTACTAGTTTACTCTTTCGACATTCCCTCTCTCAGAAAACCTAGGCCCAAGGCATGTTGAGCTTAATGTATATAGGTCCTTTTCATGTCATCGTCCAATTCTTACTCGCTATTTGTCGCAATAAGCATCACATGTTTTGTCCTAGAGAAAGAACCTATTTCTTTATCTGATCATGTTACTTATTTGTGATCTTAGGATGTCTTCACTCTAGGATGTTCCGCTTGAATTGATTGAAATGTGTCTTGCATCCAGTTGGTGTCGATCTCATTTATTAGATGATTTTCTATTCGGGACGTTGAATTGTCACATGACGTGTTGTATTTTTCCCCTTGGTCATTTTCCATTCTTCACATTTGAATCTGAGTGTACTTGATATTAATATGACCTAGATACCCCCCTTGATGCATGGTTACTTGAGCCCTACTTTTATATCTTACTCCTATTTTATATATCCCTATGTGAAAAACCATTACTATAGAACCATGATGGGCATGGAACCCCAACTTGTGTGTAATTTGGCCTTATTTCCTAGTTTGCATTTTTATTTTTATTTTAAATTTTGTATATATTTTGTATTTTTTTCATTTTATTTTAAATTTTATTTATTTATTATTTATTATTTATTATTTTTGCAATTATTTATTTCCATTTGTAGTTTACCCTTGGTTTTCCAAAACCACATGGTTTGATTTCACATGGTAATTGGTCATGGTTTTTTATTCCCCATGATTTTCCCTAATATTTACCTTTTACATGGGGAAAATTCAAGTTCACATTGAAAATGTGTTTATATAGATTAGGTTTGTTTTTACATGGATACAATATTTGTTTTACATGAATAGACTATTTGTT
>JASDQU010197180.1:1123-19522 GCA_032191745.1 Picea mariana | reverse complement strand
CAAAGCACTAGCCTAGCTAAATGTTGGTGTAAAAGAGCCCTAGAAAAGAGTTACTAGATCAATTTTAATATTACGCAATGTTTTTAATGGCTGTTGTTTACTCAAAGGCAACGGAAGTGAAACTCATGATGTGTGACTCTGACCCAAATAATGCAAGGATATGATGAAATATAATATTTTCATTCGATGAATCCTAGTTATGGGAGAGAGAGAACAATTTATGAATCAAACTCAAATACTACAATGCAAATGCAATGCTCAGTTTCCTTTCAGATGTCAAAACAATCATATATCAATGAATGATCTCTAAATGTCTTTTTCAATACTTCAATACTCAAAAAATTTGATTTTCCAAAGTTTTCAAAATGACAAAAACAAAATCTTGAAAGAAAACATCTTGTTCACTTTCCAAGAAGAACTCTGATCAATGAGAAAAGAAAATCAAACCATAAAGAATCAACAATAACAACCCAAATCACTCTTTCAACGAAAGTAAGAACCAAAACAAACAAGCCAACAGTCTTCTCAATACAAATGAAATCGTCATTTTGAACCAACAAGCAAATGAGAAAACACTAAACACTTAACTTCTAATCAATCATTGATCTTAGCCAACAGGACACACTCAACTCCAGGAATCAGAGAGAAGAAAAATGCCAATGAAAGCCAAAAGAAGAAAGTCAAGCTACCAAGGCTAGAAAAACCTAGAAACCCTAGATCAGATCCAGCAAGAAAATTAAAGTAAAAGATATGTAAGACAGTGATCCAAAGTGTCAAAAAGATGCAATTCAACCTTACTGAGCAATTGCAAAAGTCAAAACTTGAATTCAAAAATTTCAAAAAAAATGTTCGCAGGCCAGTGTGTCACACAGTCCGAGAATATATCATTCTCGTAGGCCACTGCGATGCAGGATGCGAACAATTCGCACTGAAATATATAAGCAAGGTGCGAACCTCAGTGGTTCTCGCAGGCTGCTAATAGACACAGTGCAAGAATCCCTGAAACTAATGAAAAATTTGAAAAATCAAGCAAAATCCAAGCTGGCTTTTAGACCCAGAAGATCCCTCAGGGTATCCTGAGGACTCAGATACTAACAAATCAGGAGAAAGAAGCAGATAGAGGAAATGGCCACAGAAAAATCAAAAAACCATCAAGAACAAGGGAATGGCTCCCCAGTGGAGTCGCCAATTTTGTTTTAGGATAAATTTGTGAGTGCAAACACAGACCAATCTCCCCAGATCCACCTGGATCTGGAACAAAACAGGACAGAATGCTACACTTTCCCTAGATCTAGCCTATTGAATGAACTAAGAGATGAGGATCATGGACATACCATATGAACTCTTTCCTTATGTCTCTGTTGTTCCAAGCTTTGCTCCGATTCTCTTGCGTCGTTCCAATCACAACAACACAAACCAATCAAAGCAAAGGTAGATTAATATATTCAATGACTAATCTATACATATGATCAAGGAATTATGTAATAAAATGACATCATCTTTATGGGAAAGGGACACATTACTGTATTGCATTAATTGAAAGTGAAACTTACAACCTGAGCCTTGATGTCATAGGTCTCCTTTCGATGGCTCCTAGCTTTGACACACACACTTGCTCATGCATGAAGAAAATCAACTACTTGTGATGACCTTGCTATTGTCTCTTGCTGCTGTAGCATCAATCCTCCATACAGTCTTGCACTAATTCTCCAATCAATCTTGCCTCTAACTTGCTTGTTAACCATTTCCATGAGCAATCTTCTCAATATATAGGAGAAGATAGTTTAGTTACTTGGATAGGGAATGATCCCAAGATATCTGGAAAGTCAGTACTTTGCCAACCATTCGAAAGCCAACTCATCCTTCTAGAAGATTCCCTTCTAGAAGGATCGAGAACTTATCCTTTTTCCTTCTTTAAGAACATGTTCGCACCCTAACCATGAGTACAGTGTGAGAAGTTTGCACCCCAGCTGAATGCAGCCTGCGAGAATCAGGCATTCTTGCAGGAGAGTATATATGCAGCCTGCGAACTATATTTAAAATGTGATTTTTGGAAGCAGACAAGTGTAACCTTTCTCAAGAAATTGTTCTTAGTGAAGAGATTGATTTTCCATTATCATGACATTATCATGACATCATCACGATGACCAAAATTGTGGATAACAGGGCTTATTATTATAAAATGTTTTATATCTTGTTGAAAGTGTTTTCATGGTGTCATTCGAGATGTGACACTTAGGGAAAGTGAATGCAATACTTGCATCAAAAGTAGGAAACTTGTGACAATGAAAATGCGACATTGTCGAAGTGAGGAATTTTGATGTGTAAAAGTACTCCCATGGTCACTGGATGTAAACTAAGACTACAATATGACTCACCAAAAGTGGACCAAACTATGTACAGATCAATGGTTGGAAGTATTCTATATTCAACAACAACAAGACATGACATCATGCAGGTTGTAGGACTCGTGGGAAGATTTCAATATTCACCTAAAGAAACTCACTTAAAAGCAGTAAAGAGAAAATTTATATATCTTAAAGGAACCTTAGAACTTGGATTATGGTATCCAAAAGATAAAAACTCCACTCTAACTACATACACTCATGTAGATTAGGCTGGTAGTATAGATGATAGGAAAAGCATCAGTGGAGGAGCATTTTTTCTAGGAGAATAATTGGTAACATGGCTAAGTAAGAAAAAAACATCCACATCACTGTGTACAACATAGGTAGAATACATTGTTGCTACATCTTGTTTCACACACGTTTTTTGGATGAAGCAAACATTAAAAGATTTACAAGTAAGATATGATCATCCCATTACTATTAACTGTGATAATACTAGTGCCATAAACATCTCTAACAATCTTGTAATGCATTCTAAAACCAAACACATCCCAATCAAATATCATTTATTAAGAGATCAAGTTACTCAAAAAGTGGTGAAATTAGAATATGTAGACACAAAAGAACAAATAACAGACATCTTTACAAAACCTCTACCAAGAAGGACCTTTGAAACTCTTAGGAAAAAATTAGGAGTAATTCCAATACCTCATTAAAAGTACAAAAGTTTCATCATAAGAAAGAAACACATGGACAGAGGGAACATCACCTCAGGGTGAGAATCACCTCAGAGGGAGTGAAGAAATATATCTTATGTCATTTTTGTCAAAGGGAGAGGATAAGCAGTAAAAAACCGGATTAAAAATAGAGAGATTTACTTCATTTCCATCCATGCTAAAGGGGGAGAATGTTGGACCTAGTATTATGGGGTTAGAATTGATGACACAGAGGAACAATATGGTTAATGCTAGGCATGGAGTTGGTATTGGAATTGATACAAAAAGAATCAAGTAGATGTCAATAAGTCTGGTATAAAAGTCTAAGGAAGAAAAGTCTCAACCAATCAAGCCTTAATTCGAGTCGGAAACAATTGTCTCGACCAGTCAAACCCTAATTCGATTCAAAACAATTAAATGTGTCAAGTCAAATATCTAAATGAAAGGATAAAGGATCAACATATAATGTTTCAATAAATTGAAGTAGATATCAAGAAGTCTGGTATAAACATCTCAAAAGAAGTTGAAGTTGAAGAAGTTAAAAAAGTCAAAATTCGAAGTCAAATAAATCAGGAATCGAAATCGAAGAGGTTGAAGAATTCGAAGGTCAAATTCAGATAAGTAGAATAAGTCGAAGGTCGAATTTAGATAAGTATAAGAAGTCAAAATCGAAGAAGTTGAAGATCAAAGCCAAAGTCGAAGTCAAAACTGAAGCAAGTCAGGATGACCAAAGTCAAATTACACAAATCAGTTTTCTTCTAAGTCGATTCAGTCTGAATAGAAGTGAAGTAAATTAACTCGAAGGTTGAAGTCTAAAGAAAATTGAGTCGCAAAATTCAATTCAGCTAAAGAAATTTGGGACGAACAAAGTCAAATCTATCATGTTGAAATTTCTCCTAGTTGAGTCAACCAAAAAGATGTTTGTCGATCGAATGAAGAAGAAAATATGAAAAAGGGTGAAGACCAACTTGAATATTTAGTGACTAGCAGTTGAGAGGGAATTGATTTTAATATCCACCATCAAGTAAAGTGTTTACAATTTGAGGTTAAATATTCACCAACAAAGGAGATATGTGGAGGTCGATTTAGACATTCATGAAAAGGTAAAATGCAATGAAGTCGATTTGGCATCCGACAACGAAAGGAAAATATGGGCAAGTTTCTTTAAAATAACCACCTATACTAGCCACTTCATACATGTTCGGGGTTAATTCCTATCTGTCGACTAATTGGGAATTTTCTACACAAAACCCATGTCGTATAATTTTAAAATTTGTTTCTAACACTCCAAAATATTCGTACACAATCAATGTTTAATTTTGTGTACAAAAATCAATTAATGAAATAACCATTTGTGTTAATTAAATGAACGGGTGCAATGTTTCATTACTAAAATACACAATGGTTCAACCTTATACCTTTTGGAAGGTATATAAGCATACAAACAAGGTGAAAGGAAAGTGTCTCTATGGTATACATTAGAGGATAAAAAACAATTGTAGAGTCGAAGGAAGAAAGTCAAAGATACTTATGAAGTGAGAGTGGAAGGGTGGAGCAAGGAAGGACTAATGTCCTTTACTGATTAAAGTTTGAAGACAGGAAGTTGGTGCTTCCTAGGTTTGTTTCCCTAAACAAGGGAGTTGGTGCTTCCTAGGGTTGGTTCCCTAAACAAGGGAGTTTGTGCTTCCTAGGGTTGGTGCCCTAAACAAGGGAGTTGGTGCTTCCTAGGGTTGAATCCCTAAAGAAAAAGATTTGTGTCTCCCAATCATTATTGTAACTTGCATTATTGTATTGAATTTATATTCAAGTTTACTTTTGTTGATCAATTGTTGTTAATAAGTTGAAATTATTGAAAAGTTTAAATAATTAACCAGTATCGATTCACCCCCCCTCTCAATATTTACCAAGTTTCCAACAACCTAGTCCTTTGGAAGTGAGTGATAGACTCCCTGGGATGGAAGCCAATGGGGTACAATCCTTTATTTGGGTTTTAATCAGGCCAATGTCAGGGATTGTAGTAACAATTACATTGTTGGTTGCCAGCCTATTACCTTGAGAATTAGCAACATTAATCTTGTCTTCTTCCCCCTTTTTCTTCTATTTTTCTTATGTAGCCAATGTCGTTTTCTCTGTGTTTACTCTCTCTCCTTTATCTGTCACTGTGCTTTCTCATTTTTCGATACTACTCATTTCTAGGGGAATATCTCTAGTTTGGGTCTTTTCCAAATCAACCTATTTCTCCTTGACTTTTTTCTTCTTCATATACTGGTAACTTTCTTCCACTTCATCGTCTTTTCTTGCTAGTTCTTCTTCTTTTTCCATCCTTTTCTATTCTTATAATTTTATCCTTTCTTTATCTTTGAAAAGAATGGATTTGAACTATTATGGTTGTAGGGATCTGTTTTTTTCTTTTCTTTCCTTAGCTACTCTCGAGCTTCTTCGGTGGTGATCCTTTCTATTGCTTCTTAAAAACTTAAAGAACCTCGAAAGACATCCTCTGAGAACCTAGATTCATGCATGATTTGTGGTGCTAACTTGATGGCCTTCATGTTTTCATAGACCACATTATAGGGATAATGCGATTTTTTCTCTCTAAGACAAAAAAACAATTCTTTAAGAGTTTCTACTTCCTTTTCTTCTTGCTTCTTGTTCTGTAGAGAGAACGAGCCTATATGAAGGGGAAAAATAGGCTAATAATTTTTTATTTTTTTTAATATATATTTTTTGATAGATAAGTAGTGGCTCCATTCTCAATAGTATGGTACACTATTTCTCTAGCCAGTATCTTATCATGCACATATTTGGGTAGCAAGTGTGGCGGTGTTGTGGCCCGGAAATCCTGACAAAGGTATAGTATTTGTTCATATACCAATCCCTGATTCCACTTAGGGATCTGATAGCATGTGGAGAAATCCTAGGTGGGAAACATCCAAAGATGGAATTGTGTAATGGGGTAAGGAAATAGTCATAGATCTCATAAAAATGTTCCTTACAGTTGACTTCCCATAACTGAGAACAATATAAATGTGTTGGGATTTGATATGGGGTCCAAGCCCAACTAAATGCAGGGAATGAATTGGCTGAATAAATATAATCTATGAGATATGAAAACATGTAGAAGCCATGTTTTTTCATACCTTGGGGGTTCTAGAAACGATTCAAAATGTTGAAATATAGGATGCTTTCTATCAGTGTTTCATGGAAACATGCACAAGAGACCTAGCTAAAGCATACACAAACAAATCTTATCAAGAAAAGGAAGAGAGATACAATATGAAGAATGAGAATCAATGTATATTATGATTTGTTCAATGAGTGAGTGATATTCACTCATATAGGCAATGACATCCTATAATTAAGAAAAGTGAAAAATCAGTAAGTTGTAGTGACCTTTTCGTAGGAATTCATTCATAATAGTGATGGTCTAAAATTAGAAAGTCTAAAATAGAACTAGTTAGTTAACTCCCATTGAACTAGTGTGTTGAAAATAGAAATTTCTCCAACACCCCCTGAACATCACTATGGAGTAAAAAATGAGTCCCGGTTGCCATGCCATATTAGGTACTCATGTAGAATGAAACTAATGAACACTGAATAAAAATGAGGAAAGAGGGAAAACCACATGGGAACAAAACCCCTCCTCAAAAGACAATGCATCAAAAGAAGAAAAGGAAACTGCTAGGAAACTTTGTTCTTCATTGCAAGACAATCCTGCAAAGTCTGAAACTTCTAACCAGTGAAGGTCTTGGTGACTATGTTGACAGTCTGTTCAGAGGAAGGAAAAAACTGCAAATCAATGATCTTTTCATGTACTAAATCCTTGATGAAATGCATGTGGAACTCAATGTGTTTGGTTCACGACCGTTGTACTGGATCTCTGCAAAATCTCAGTGTACTCTGATTGTCACACCATATGATAGTCGGACAGTGAAACTAGATACCAAGCTCGGTAAGGAAGTGTTAAAGACAAAGTATCAGAATGACACAGTTGACTACTCCTCTCTACTTGGCCTTTGCAGAAGATAAAGCAATGGTTGATTGCTTCTTTCTTGACCAACAAATTGGGCCTGACCCTAAACTGAGAGTGTACCCGAACATGGACTTGTGATATGTGCTATCGCCAAACCAATATGAATCTGTGAATCCTATGAGATCTAATGCACAACCAACTGCATAGTGAATCCCACAAATCATGGTGCCATGAACATATCTGGGGATGCACTTGGAATCCTTCCAGTGAAGATCATGGGGTTCCTGCATGTATCTAGAAATTTCTCCTACTGCATATGATATATCTGGATAGGTGTGGGTGAGATATAGAAGATTCTCCACCAGCTGTCTACAAAAATTGTTGTCCACTAATGGTATATCCCTGCTATCCTCAAGTCTGATCCTAGATAAGAAGGGTGTAGATGCATATTTATAGTATGTCATGTGGAATCTATCCAGAAGATCCCATACATACTTAGATTGAGAAAATTTGATGCCAAAAGCATCTTGACTAATATCAAGACCATGAAAGAAGTGTAGTGGACCCATGTCCATCATAGAGAACCTGTCATGCAAAATATCTTTGAACAAAGCAATGGCTAAAGAAGAGATAACAATGATCAAAAGATCATCAACATAGAGTACTAAAATCATCACAGAGTTAGTAGTCCTTAGCATGTAAAAATTGGAATCAGATTTACATCTAACAAAATCATATAAAAGCAAGTAAGAATCCATCTTTGCATACCATGCTCTAGGTGCCTGCTTGCTTGAGGGCATAGAGAGACTTCTTCAGTCTACATACTAAAGATGAGTTCTGAATGAACCCCTGCAGCCGCTCCATGTAGATCTCCTATGAAAGGTCACCATGAAGAAAATCATTCTTCACATCCATCTAGTGAACTTCCCATCCTTTGGTTGTTGCGATCTCTAGATCCAGGCGAACGGAGTCCATATTTTCTACAGGAGAAAAGGTTTCATCATAATCTATCCCATGAATCTGCTGAAATCCTTTTGAAACTAATCTAGCCTTGTACCTTATCACCTGACCATTTTCTTCTGTCTTGGTCCTATAGAACCATATGCATCTGAAAATTTTCCTCCTTAGTGGAAGTGGAACCAAATCCCAAGTCTGTTTCTCTAGGAGAGATTCATGCTCCTTCTGCAGGGTTGCTTCCCATAGTGGATTTATAATAGCCTCACTATAGGTATGTGGATTATAATGTTGAACCATATAGCAATGCATGGCCATTGTTGGTTTAGAATCTGAAAGTACATGAGAATGATCCACATGTTGATATTGATTCCTCCTTGAATTCAATGGATCCCCTACAAGGTTTCATGCTTCCTGAAGTGTTGATTTTTCCCACTTGGGAATTTGTTGAAGCTCTGACGTTGGCTCCTCATTTGGATATACTACCTACTCATCTGCATGTACAAAATACTATGAGTCTGTGTCTAAATATGTAGCATCTTTGTGTGTTTAATCATCATCTCTGATCTCTGGAACTGGTGGAAGCACAAGAGTCTCTATATGTTTCACAGGAGGTGCATGAAAAGGCCTCTCCTCAAACTGAACATTGTGCTAAATGATGAGCCAGTCTGTAGAGGGATGAATCAATCTATACCCCTTCACATCATCTGGATATCCCATAAAGATACAAGGTGTTCTCTGTGGATATAAGGCTTTCCTATTTCCAGAAAGAATATGGGCCCATGCTCTAGATCCAAAGATGCAGAAGTGTGTGACATCTAGTTTTTCACCTGTCCAAGCCTCAAAAGGTGTCCTATCCTCAATAGATCTATGAGGTGCCCTATTCTATATGTAAGAAGCAAAGTTAAGTGCCTCAGCCCAAATCTTAGAAGGAAGTGATCTTTCATGCAACATGCAACTGGTCATCTTCTTGAGAGACTTGTTAATCCTTTCAACAACTCCATTATATTTTGGAGTGTTTGGAACTCTGTGTTGCAACTAGATACCAGCTTCACAAAAAATATTCTGAACATCATTGTTGATATAATCCCCCCCATTATCTATACAAAGGATCTTGTTTTTCTTCCTAGTTTGTGTCTCTACTAGAGATTTGAAGTCTTTGAGATGCTCAAAGACTTAAGACTTTTTTATGAGAAAATAAACCCAAGTATAGTGTGAGTAATCACCAATAAAATCAAGAACATACATTGCTTTGATGATGGACGGATGTGTAAATGGACCCATGAGATCCCTGATAACAATTTCTAAGGAAGAGGAGGCTCTCCTTGCCTTCCCCTTTTCAAACTTCTCTTCAGGATACTTGTCAAGAATGCATCCTTTGCAAACCCCTTCGGAAAAGTGAATTTTTGGAAATCCTTTGACCATTCCTTGCTTGGAAAGCCATTGCATATACCTAAAGTTTAAATGAACAAATCTCTCATGCCATAATCTACTACTATCATTAGCATGTGTAAGTAGCAAAGAGGAGTAATATTCAGTAAACTTAGTTAACTTATACAACTGTGATTTGTGATCTACCTCACCAACTGCAATAATCGAACTGTCATGCATGTCAAGTACAGTAATTGAATCTGATGTAAATTCAACCCTTTTACCTGTTTGAGTGATCTGGTAAATTGAGAGTAGATTTATAGAAATATTTGGAACATGTAAAACATTCTCAAAACTTCCATTAGGGATTTCCAGTCTTCCCTCTCCTGAAACAGGTATTGGAGTATCATCCCCCATGAGAATATGAGGTTCAGAGCATGAACTCAAAGAAGTAAAGACTTCCTCTTTATCTTCCATATGAAGTGATGCACCGAAATATATAATCCATGAATCAGATGAGGAATTAATTGAAACCAGACTATGATGATTACCTTTCTTAGGAGCATGGTCTTCTTCCTTCTTCTTCTTGGCTCCTTCAAGAATGAAGTCTCCAAGGTTATTCTTCTGAAGTTCCTATGGCATAAGATTTATTTTCTTCTTCATGCATGTGGATTAGTCATGAGTCAGTTTATTGTAATATGTGCATTTCTTTCCGTTCTTCTTCCCTTTAGAATTTGAAGAATCTTTGGAATCTTTGGAACCTGAAGAATCCTTGAAGCATTTGGAATATCCCTCATTCTTTGACTCTAGATGTAATAGCTCCTTTTGCTTCTGTTTCAAATTCTAATTGGATGACCCTTTTCCATCATGCATGGTGAGTGCATGTGATTTGGGATCTTTCATAAGGCCCATCTGTATGATTTTTTTCTTCTCTTGTGTGAGAGACTCGATGAACTGAGCCATCATAGAAATTTTCCAATTTTCTCCCAAAAGACATTTGCCAAAATGGAAATTGGAGATATATATAGTGTATTCTGGTCCTAGCTTGGCCAATATTGTTAGAATAAGTTGTTTCTCTTGTGTATACTTGTCAATACCACATTCACCCAAGCTCAATATCAAATATTAAAATTTAGGAAAGAAATCATTTATATTATCAAAACTTTTAGGATCTAAGGTATTCAACTCTACCTCAAGTGTTGGAGTTACTTCACACACACCTAGGATTTTTTTTTCCTATGTTAATTACTATTTATCCAGTCTCCTAAAGTTTAGGGAGAATATTCCTCTAGGAGAATATTCACTTTCAATTTTCACTTCAGTTTGACTAGTTGAGTGGAGTCTAGATGCCGCATTGGTTTTGTCACCATTAAACATTGGGATCATCACCATCTAATGTGCATTAGCCTTGGTATCATCACCATACTATCATATTACCCATGATTCCCTAATCTCCTCCTCAATTCACTCTATTTCAATTAGTTAACTAAAGACTGGTAGACTAGTTAACTTAGTTAGGTGGTTGTTTACTCCTGTAACTACCTGAGAGACTAGACTAGGTGGCAGTTCACTCCCGTAACTGCTGGTGTGTGTCCAAATCACTCTATACCACCACTATGGAACATTGGCTTCACCTCCAGTGCGCATTGGTTGAGTTATACAGAGTATATCATGTGTAAATTATTCATTATTCATTACGGTTAATGATAATTCTTCCATTCTTTCTCTCTTGCTTCTTCTTTCTCAATTTCTCTCTGCAAATGTGTGTGGCATTTTCTAGCTAGATCTATTCTTTGCAGGTTCAACACATTTACATCAATTATATGACCTCGCATCTCATCCTGCTTTTGAAAGAGTCATTCCAAAGTGGTACAGATCTCGTTTGGAGTCTTGCATGCAATAACATGAAACCATAAATCAGTGGAGATTAACTCAAGAAGTAGTCATGTGGCCTCATCCTTACGGTTCTCCCATCTAGTCTTCTTAAGCGTTGTTGTAGGTTCTGGTTCTTTCGCGATCATCAAATTATATAGTCCTTTTATTTTGAGTTTGAATGTGCCCTTTGGATTCCATTCAAAATAGTTTTATAGTGTGAGTATTATCACCAGACTTGATTGAATAAGTTGCATCATCTCCATCCCAGCTATTGATTCGGAAAAGATCCTGAAAACCCAGATTGTGGATGACAGACGGTTCTATGACAAATATAGATATGATAAAACAACTACATCTCCTAAAATACGATGTGGGTTTTGTCTATTTTTGGTGAGCATGAGAATCCCTAAGTTATACGTCTCTGGTCAAAATTTCAGCCTGACCCAGATCATAGATTTCAATATATGGTTTTTTTACTGCAGAAAACCAATTTTCTAGAGCGCAGACTGAATCGTCGCACCCTAGAGAAGGATACAGTGTGACTATGTCGCACCCTAGAAATGGATAGGGTGCATTGATTGAAGGAAAACTAAATGTTTCACCCTGGTGAAGAATAGAGTTCAACGATGTCTCACCTTGGATGTGTAGAAGCCGTATATATTACTGTTTTTTTTTTTCATAAGTTTGAGTGTGACCATCGCACCCTAACAATGGATAGAATGTGTCAATTGACCATCTCACCCTAGCAATGGATAGACTGTTCCGATTCCAATTCACCTTTTCGATAGGGATAGGTTGAGAATCTGGTGGAAACTATGGTTAGTCAATAATTAAATCCTCTTTTTCTCTTCTCTGGCTTGTCTGGGTTTCTCCAAGTAGCTAGACTTTGATACCATGTCAGTGTTTCATGCAAACCTGCACAGAAGACCTAGCTAAAGAATAAAAAAAAAATATTATCAATAAAAGGAAGAGAGATACAATATGAAGAATGATAATCAATGTATATTATGATCTGTTTAATGAGTGAGTGATATTCACTCATATAGGAAATGACAGCCTATAATTAATAAAACCGAAGAAGCAGTGAGTTGTAGTGAGCTTTTCTAAAAATGCATGCATAATAGTGATGGACTAAAATTAGAAATTCTAAAATAGAACTAGTTAGTTAGCTCCCACTAAACTAGTATGCCGAAAATAGAAATTTCTCCAACACTTTCCTAGTTGAAAGTCTGGCCCCTTTTAACCTCCGCGTAAGCAATAAGAAACCATTCCATTCTGAAATAGGGTTAGTTTCCTCGCCATAGTGTCTGCAGATAATTTCATTCAACATTCTGTAAAGGCTTCTCATGCGCTGAGAAATTCCTTTCCCGATTTTTCATTGGCCATTCTTCATCGAAGAACCAATCTTCCATCATGGTCTCGAAATATTCATGTTCAACCCCAAACTTTTCCAGGAACGAATTGTTTATAGAAATCGTGGGTTCCAGGGTTTTGTATCTTGATTGGATTTCTTCTACTTTAAGAGAATAAATTAGGAGGAATTAAGCATTAACTATTAATCTTGTATCTTTCTACATATATGAAAAAAACCATCTGGAAGCGTCATTGTAAGGGAAGATCTCTGGGAAATAAATTACCGTGTGGATGTCTCTTTTGAGAAGGTTCATGTACTCATCTATGTCTAGTTCATCATGTGGAAATATCTCATTTTGGAACATATCCATAATCTCAACATAATTGAGGTAGTTCATATTAGAAACATTGAAATATTTTGGGATTGAGGTAGGAACAGGTACCCTGGAGGTTTGGATTTTCCCCTTTCTTGTCAACATCTGGGACATTTTTTTACCACCTGCATAAGAAATAAAATCGAGCGATTAAGAGAATGACTACAATGATATATATATAATAGCTACTAAATGACATGCAAAATACTCACTTATAGACCAGAGATTGTGATTAAAAGATCAAGAGATCAGAGCTTCACAACAACAATATTTATCTTTCTTAGCGAAGATAAAAGAAAGTGAGGAAAATTTAAGTCTTTATATCATTTAAAGACTCTCCAAATTCCCCCCAAATATTGGTGTAATTATTGAAGCAATGCATTACAACTTAGACTGGGTTAGAGTAGTATGAGGTGGTATAAATGAAGTTGCAATCATTTTAGAAGTTATGACCATTAATTGTACCACCAAGGAGCGGGATTGTTGAAAGGACAAGATCGTCGAAAATCCATCGTCGTTGAAATTTTGTAGTGGTAAGATATGTCGACAAAGATCGTGGAACAAACCTTCAACGAAGACAACTTTCAACTAGTCATTTAATATTAATGAAAGTATTTAAGGGTTTGTAATAAAATTTAATACTCACCGATCTGACCATTTAGCACAAATCCTCTCCTTAATTGTAGTGATAAGACATTATTGTAACTATGAGGTCCGAGTGATGGAATGGCTTGGATATAAGGGTCCAGAAATATTCGGCGATCACCAAGTTGATCAGCGTCGTAGGATGAATTAATGTTTAGTTGTTGGAGACATCTACGAACAATGTTGTTGGCCCTTGACCAAGTCTTAGGAGATCCTTGGTCAGGTTGACCTATTTTGGGACTTCGACATCCTGTCAAAGATGGAGTGCAAGAAGAAGCAGAGATCGTGGTATCTCGACCCCTTTTTGGGTCATTTTTGGGATTTGGGAATATGTAATGGGAATGGGATGTCAGCCCATCGGTTTACCCATGTTTAGGCCTATTTTGTATGTATAAATAGAAGGCTAGGCAATGTAAGAAGTAGTTGAACAGTGCGCAAGTGTTGTGAAAGTTGGCTAAGTGATAAGAGTGGGATTTGTGTGATCAAGATTTGCAAGGCTTCGTGCATACTGTATGAGACTTGCAGAGCTAAGTGCAAGTCATTGTAAGAGACTGTGAAGGCTTTGTGTTGCAACGCAAGGAAGGAGGATATAGCGAGCTGCGCAGATCTCATGTCTTATGCAGAGTAAGGGTTTTTGGCTCTGTGCATGTAGATGAATGATTGAAGCTAATAAAGAAGAAGAGTTAGTGGATGTAGCCCCAGGGTGGGGGTGAACCACGTAAATACTATGTTATTCTGCTCTGTGCGAAGTTTTGATATGTTTATGTGTTATGTGCTAAGTGTTTTGATATAGATAGATAGATATATTTATTCTTTGTGCTTATGATGAATCTGGATGCTAGATTTGACATCTGTGAACTTGCTTAGTGCTTGAATCTGCTAGATCAGATCTAATTCCTTTTTTAGGTTCTTATATACATTAGATCAGGGTGAATGTTGCGATGCTCTATTTTCTCTACAGAGTAGATATTGGTTAGATAATGATGAAATAACGATGCTAAGTGCTCTATTAAATGTTATAATCATAGATCTGTGTCCTAGATAAGGTTACAGACACCTGAGTCCTGCAACCACCCCTACCTCTACCTCGGGTGAGACTTCATCTGCTTCGCAGGTGTTGTTGAAAGGGTCAGTATTTAGGGTTTTGTTGGTGCGCTGTTGTAGCATTGAACTTTGGGTCTACCCCTGTGTCCCAACAAATGGTTCCCTTGCCAGGACCTGAACTGCGATTGCTGGGAACTAAGGAAGAAAACGCTTTGTGCAAAGATCTGATCTGAAATTGTGAAAGCTCTGTACGTAGATCTATTTCTCTAGTGCCCAGTACTCTACTAGTTTGGCAAGTTCTGTGCTAAGAAAAAGAAGTTTGATATGAAGAAAAGAGGTAAGATCCAAAAGCTTTGTTCCCTAAGAAAGGTAAAAGTGAGAATTATTAATTAAAAGAGGTAAGATCTGAAAGCTATGTGCTTTCATAAAGGTAAGAATAGTGAAAACGTTCTAGATCTAAAAGCTTTGTGCTCTGTAGAAGTAAGATTAGTGGAATTTTTTGTTTCAAAAGTATGAATCTAGGTATGTTTGATAGATTATGTCCTAGCTTGAAAACTAGGGTATTAATAAACAAAAGAAGATTTGATATGAGTAGATCTGATAAGAATAGTGAAAAATATGTTATACCTATGCATAGAAAGGATATTTGGACTAATAAGTGTATGCGGGATCCTAGAAAGAATTTTTTGCAGGTTAGCTACCATAATCCTAGTGGGTAGTATACAAAAGGTTGGGGATCATTTAAACGAAAGAAAGGATTAACCCTTTGTTACAGTTGTAGAAAACCCAGGCATCTTGCTAAGGAATGCCCTAGGAAAATACCTAGTTGCCTTTGTTGTAAAGCTATGGGCCATGAAGTATTGGATTGTCCTAGAATGATTGCTAAGCTTGAAGGAATGAACATGAGACAAGAAAACCCTAAGGAAGATCCATAAACTAAGATTATGACAGAACCCTAGAAAGAATCATAGACTATCTTACTACAAATAAAATAAACCCTGAATGACCATCGACATGTCAACTTATCAGAGATCTTCACAAAAAAAGAATTCCTTGAAGCAAGAATAGGAGACTTAGACATTGACTGTGTTCTAGATGAGGAAACATAGGTGAATATCATGACAGAGAGAACTTGGGAAGATATAGGGAAGCCTGCTATGATTCCTTCACTAGGAGGGATAGGAATATTCAAAGGAAATTTGATAAACCTATGTGGAAAGCTCACCTGGATACCTATGAATGCCAATGGAACTTCAAGAGAGGAAGATTTTGAGATTATTAAATTCAATGAGAACAATGCCCCATTTACCATGCTACTAAGAAAACCTTGGATTGAAAGAGACCAGGCCAGGAGGAAAGAAGAAGAAGATTTTTTAGAACAATAGAAGCAAGAGTTAAAAGAATTCATGACTAGAAGGATCGCACACTTGATTAAAAAATAGGAGAACAAATCAAATCCATTTAAAACCAAAAACCCAGATGTCGAAGTTGCAAGAACACTAGAAGAACCACTGAAGATTGATGTACCTATTCCATATGAAGAAGAAGGGTTACCCTTGAATCTTAGGAAATAATATCAACAGTGCGAAGTAACTATGTCAAAAGAAGCTAAGGATCAAAATGGAAAAATGAACACTGAGACGAAGCTCACTAGGAAGAAGGATAGAAAGCTAAGTAAGAATCGAGCTAAGATCAACAAGTTGTAGAAGGTTCCAGAGGAAACCTCGCAGAAGAAAAATTTGCAAAATTGGAGCTTCGTCGGGATATCAGAACGTCGCCGCATGGCACTTCGCCATAACAGACCAATATAGCCATTGGGGACATTATAACCATTAGATCAATGCTTCGAACCGATAGAAATCCATTTATGGAAAACCAACTCACAATACGACCATTGGGACTGCGCCATAATGGATAGAACAGTGTTAATGAAGGCTTCATACCCGTTGCAAGCGACCCGTTGCCAAGTTACCTATTTATCCCATCGCGCCATGCACTGAGAAAATTTTTTCCAACTGAGAATTTGAGCCCGCAGACTAAGTTGCTTTTATACTATGATCATCGCACTCTTGTTGTCTATCCTATTATAGTGTCTAAGTTATTCCCCGAACCCGATATTGTTAACTATGAGTGTGTATGTCAAACGAGTTGAGTGCTACCGAGAAAATTGTTGAAAATGTTTTGATCAACCTCATGACTGAAAGAGTCATGTTGATGTACACAGGTATACAAGCATCATCCACGAAAGGACTGCCAACCTCTTCGTCCACTGCTTGCAGAGCTGGACCATCCCGGCCATCCGATGAAAAGTGAATCAAGAANGATGCAATAAATCAAGACAACGTACCTAGATATTTTGAGTGTGCCCTTGTCACTGCGTACCTCTCGAAGGGGATATGCGCAGTTCGCATAGACCAAGATAAGATTGCAATGTTGAAGTTTAGTGACTTCAACCTCAGATATCGCAAATTTTACAACATGATCACCCCACATAAGTACCTGACTTGGAGTAAGGGGAAGAATTCAAAGATAATCCCCCAATCATGGATCTATAACCTTGCACAGTCCACCCTACTCAATGTCATGAAGATTCCTCACTTCAAACGACACTAGGAGGTGAATGCATGTGTCAAACTATTGTTGTCTTGTTACCATGGAGGTTACCTGTGGCTAAACCGTTGCATAATAGTTGATTTGATGTTGATCAATCAGATCACGGGGTTAAGTATGAAAGGACATGATCCACAATATTTTTACCCCATAAAATCCATGGACCACGCTCTAGCATAACAGATCAAGGACACTTATGGTGATCTCGAGAAGGGCATGCGAGGCTACAAGGTAGCCTCTATCCATAGTGGCACAGTGTGCCTCACCGATCAATTGATTGCAGGGAAGTTAGTATGAAACAACCGACCCACCCAAGTCATTGGTTTTGTAGTCAACCTCACAGGGAAGTGCGCAGAAGGACTTCAGATGAACTGGGCGAAGTACCTGGTGAACCAATTAGAAATCGACTGCAGAGAATCCTAGGATCAAGGGTACGAATTTCATTTCAGCTAGCTATTGATCTTGATCACTTTTATTTCCTGGGATATGCCAGAAGGTGCGACCTTCCCCGACATTGAGCCTTTCGAACCATTGGCCGCGAAGTCCATTACACTATGGTACTCAAGCGATATGAATAAATAGTGGCGGTCCAATGTTGTTTTTCATACTTATTACAACCAACCAAAGACAACCATCCAATCCAAACCTTGCATCACTCTGAACACTCTACATCGGTTCAGGCCCTTGACGAATTTTAGCACAGACCGACATTTTATTTACATCACAACACACACTGACGAACACAAGCAACAGCTCCAATCCTACTATAAGCTAATGAAGGAGGACTTGGAGGAGATCACTAAGGACTGGTCATCGAACCTCCTCATTCCAGTAGACCCTGCGGAGATATCCGACATCGACAACCCATAAACTGCATAGGATACACCTGGACCTAGCAGGACAAAGAAAACTAAAGAGGTTCAGGATTTAGACAATGGATCTATGAATACTTCTTCCATATCACCAGAGCAAGGAGGTGATGGTGAAGAGTTGAATGAAAAAGAGGTCGAACAACAGCAGGGTGATGAGGTTGATCCCCTAAAGAAAAGGAAAGGTTTGCCTCTGAAACCTTCCTCTCGGAAGAAAGCAAAGGCCACCATGACCAAGATGTAGACCGTCCTCACCTCTGATGACTTCAA
>JASDQU010197178.1:7439-24931 GCA_032191745.1 Picea mariana | reverse complement strand
TATCGATGGGATTGAGGCTTTGGATAATGCCTTTTTGAGATAGTGGGGAGATAAAAAATACTTCATGTATTACATGACAGAGTTTGGGTCTTTGAAGAGAAATGAAGGAGAGTCTGTCTCTGACTTCTCCAAGAGATTCAATAAAATGTACAATAAGATCACCGTTGAGATAAAGCCCTCAGAAGCCTCTGCTAAAATCATTTATGCTAGCACTTTTGATCCTGATTTCTGCCTCCTGTTGAGGGAAAGGGGAGCAACTACTTTGGCTCACATGCAGGATGCAACCATGGAAGTAGAATCTAACATATTGGTTGTTGACTGACTCAGGAATAAGGCTAATAGAGACATATCCAGGAAGAAACCTGAAGCCTCCCCATCCAATTCCTCTCCCCTTCCCCTTCAGACAGACGAGGTAACTAAAGTGGTAAAATTGCTTTTGGCTAGAATGGAAAGGTGGGAGTTAGAAGGGAAGGCCATGTACAAAAATCCCCAAAATATTGATAACAGAGGCTTCAGGAGGCCTAGTAACAATGTGCCACAGGATTTGCCAAGGAAACAAAGGAGCAAAGATAGAGATGATTAGAGGATTCAAACCCCTCTCCAAAATAACCTAGTTTCTCATGAGGAAGGAGAGGAGATAGATGAGCTCGACCCTGAAATTCACTATATTGAAGACACTTCCCCTTTTCCCCATTTGACTCAATCTTCATATGAAGAATCCCTTATGAACATTCAAATCCATGAGTTGATTAAAGGGGAAAAGGCCAACAACACTCCTAACAGATACCATCTCAGGTCAAAGAAAAAAGAAGGGAATTTTGATAGCCATGATCAACCCCTCATAGAGGAAAGACTCTCTACACCTGCAACAATCACTACTAAAGAAAAGAAAACTCAGAATACTTCACCAATAGCCAAAGAACCTGTCTCTGAAGTAAGGGAAGCTCCTAAGCCTCTTTCCTCCTTTAGTTTTGAGTACGAAATTCAAAAGATTAGAATTCCCATACCCCTCTCAGAACTAGTTAAAAATGAAGATTACAAAAGGTCCCTCTCCAAACTACTACAATCTGAGTCCCCCAGCCTTCCACAGACTCAGTAAATCTTCAAGATAAAAATCCAACAATCATCCTAGGTCCCATGGTAGAATACATATATGATTCATCCCCTCCCTTCTACACATCACTGAACATACATGATAAGGTGTTGCATAGTTGCCTCATGGATTTAGGAGCTTCCCACAACCTTATGCCCAAAATAGTCATGTAAGAATTGGGACTGGAAGTGACAAAGGCTTATCATGATTTGTACTCTTTTGATTCAAGGAGGGTGCAATGCCTCGTAGTCATCAAAGACTTGGTGGTCTCTTTATTTCAGCTGCCAATGAAGAGTGTGGTCATGGACATTGTAGTAGTTGATGTTCCCCCCAAGTTCGACATGTTGTTGTCAAGATCTTAGATTAAAAAACTTGGAGGAACATTACAGATGGATCTCACATATGCCACCATTCCAGTATTTGGAGGGGAACACAGGAGGTTGTACAGAGAAGCTTAGCTAGCCTACATTGTTAGTGATGAAGAAGACCCCACCAATCATCCTATCTTTTCACTTGACATTGATTTGGGGTCTAGTTTATTGCAGTTCACTGATACTCCTGAAGCCCCTTTTCAAATTAGAAAGCAACCCATTTTTTATCACAACCTCCAACCACCTCTGTTTGGAAGATGTTCTTTGAAAGAGCTTCTTCTAGCAAAGGTGCTGGTGCTGGAGTGGTTTTTGTGTCGCCTTGTCAGGAAACCATATCTTTGTCATACAAGCTAGAATTTGAAGCTACCAATAATGTGGCAGAATACGAAGCTCTTGTTTTGGGTTTAAGGGCTGCAAAAGGAATGGGAATTGAGGAGGTAGCAGTGTTCGGAGATGCTGAGTTGATAATCCAGCAAGTCAGAAATGCTTATTGGGCTAAGCATCCTTGGCTCAGGAGTTACAAAAATGAGGTGTGGGACCTGATTGATAATTTCTTCTCGGCTTTCAACATTTCTTTTATTCCAAGAGAGGAAAATACTTTGGCCGATTCCTTAGTTGTCTCAACTAGTCTGTTCAGGATCCCTATGCCACCTAAGATCAAATATGATGTTGATATAAGGTATAGGCCATCTGTTCCAGACAATATCAAGCATTAGAAGGTATTCGAAGACGATCTTGAAATCAAAAAATTTCTTCAATCTGTCGATGAATTTTCTGCATTGCACATTGATCGGGATCCTGATATCGAAAGTCACCCTCACCCTGAGATATTTTTAAATAAAATTGCTAATCACCATATTATTCATTTTCCTAGCAATCACATTCCAAAGGGACTATTCCCTTTAGAAAGACTGTTCGATGGAAATGATGTGGTAGTAAAGTGTAGGGTTTCAAATGGAGATGTTGATACAACAGAGTGCAACATCAACACATAGGAGGAGCCTAAGTTTGTCAAGTTGTCAAGCAGTTTGACCAAAGAACATAGGGATGAATATACCAAGTTATTAAAAGAATTTTCTGATGTGTTTGCATGGACCTATGAAGACCTCAAGACATATGACACATCTTTCATTGAGCACAAGATCCCACTGAAGAAAGAGGCTAAGCCATTTAGGCAGAAGCTAAGACAGATAAATCCCATGTTGTTGCCTATCATGAAGAGAGAAGTGAAGAAGTTGTTATATGCCCAAATCATTGTCCCCTTGAGATATTCTGAGTGGGTGGCCAATTTGGTCCTGGTGAGGAAGAAAAGTGGAGAAATCAGGCTCTGTCTTGATTTCAAGAACCTGAATAGGAGCTCAAAGAAAGACAACTATCCCTTGCCCAATGTGGAACACATATTGCAGAGGGTAACTGGTGCATCTAGGATATCCATGATTGATGGTTTTTTGGGCTATAATCAGATATCAATCATGCCTAAGGATAGAGAAAAAATAGCCTTCACCACTCCTTGGGGCACATTCATGTATGCCAAAATGCCTTTTGGATTAATGAATGCAGGAGAAACATTTCAGCGAGCCATGGACATAGCCTTCATTGGGGAGAAAGATCAGTTTGTGGTGATCTATCTGGATGACATCAAAGTCTTCTCCAGTTCCGATATAGAGCACTGATGTCACTTGAGGAAAGTTTTCTTGAAATGTCAGAGGTTTGGCCTTTCCTTAAATCCCAAGAAATCTTTTTTTTCGATGAAGGAGGGGAAGTTGTTAGGCCATATAGTATCAACAGAGGGAGTGAAAATTGATCCCAGCAGGGTAGAGGAAATTCAAACCCTGACACTTCCCAGGTCTAGAAACGAAGTTCAGGCTTTTTTAGGGAAGATTAACTTTCTGAGGAGGTTCATCTCAAATTTTGCTGAGTTGGTGAAACACATCATAGCCATGGTCAGAAAGGGAAATGAAGTAAAATGGACTACTGAACCCATGAAATTTTTTGTCCAAATAGAAAAGGCATTGATTGAGGCACCTGTGCTGATCAGTCCTGATTATTCCAAGGATTTCCTAGTTTTTTCTTTTGCTTCTTTTGATACAGTAGCAACGGTCTTATTGCAAAAAAATGAGGAAGGGAAAGAGAAACCCATTTCCTTCTCCAGTAAGGCATTAAGAGATGCATAAATCAGGTATGAGATCATGGAGAAGTAGGCCTATGCCTTGGTGAAAGCTCTCAAAGATTTCAGAGTCTATGTCTTCCACTCAAGAGTGACTGCATACGTTCCTTAAGTGTCTGTGAAAGACATCCTTATACAACCTGTCGTAGATGGGAGAAGAGGTAAATGGATTTCCAAGATCCTTGAGTTTGACTTGGAGATAAAGCCCACCAAGTTGGTTAAAGGATAGGGTTTAGCCAAGCTACTGGCTGAATCCAATTGCAAGGCCTTAGGGGTTATCTTCATCAATGCTTGCTCAGAAATACAGCACACTGAGTCATCCAGCAAAAGCTCTCAGGGTGGCTTATCACTAGCAGAATGCACCTGGTATAGACACATTTTATACTTTATGCAAGAGTTGAAGCCTCCTGATGGAATGCGAAAAAGAAAAGCAATAGATTTAAAGCTCAAGGTGGTCAAATATTGCCTTATTGACCAAGTATTGTACTGGAGAGACCCTCTAGGGGTGTTTCTGAGGTTTCTGAACCCACAAGAAGCCCAAAAAGTTATGTTTTATTTCCATAGCGGCCTTTGTGGAGGGCATTATTTCTAGAAGACCATAGCTCACAAAATTCTTAGGGATGGGTACTACTGACCCACCTTATTCACTGATGTCTGCAGAGAAGTCATAGCTTACATCAAATGCCAAAGGTTCTCAGGAAAGCAACAACTCAAATCTCTACCACTAAATCCTGTAGTAGCTTCA
The DNA here is from genome assembly GCA_032191745.1 of Picea mariana. Classification (NCBI taxonomy): domain Eukaryota; kingdom Viridiplantae; phylum Streptophyta; class Pinopsida; order Pinales; family Pinaceae; genus Picea; species Picea mariana. Next base: position 20,555 of record JASDQU010197178.1, on the reverse strand, counting down.
ACACCCTTTCAATAGTGGGGGTTGGACTTCATTGGAGAAATTCATCCTCCTTCAAGTGGCTAGCACATATGGATCCTGACTACAATAGACTATTTCACCAAGTGGATAGAAGCCACCCCCACCAGGAGTGCTTCACACAAGGTAATTATCATCTTCCTGGAGGATATCATAGCCAGATTTGGCTGTCCCAGCAAAATTGTCCCTGATAATGTTGCTTCTTTCAAGTCTGAGCCTCTGGTTAAGTTCTGTGCGCAGTTCGAGATTTCACTAATTCACTCCACTCCCTATTATCCTCAAGGAAATGGACTAGCATAATCTTCCAATAAAAGTATAATCAAACTCATTAAAATATTATTGGAAGACAATAAGAGGGCCTGGAATTCAAAACTCAAATTCTCTCTATGGGACGATCGAGTGACAACAAAGAAGTCCTTGGGCACCTCACCTTTTCAACTTGTTTATGGGATAGAGACTGTGTTTCCCACTCATCTCACTTTACCTGTAGTGAAATGCTTTCAAGATCATGAAGGAGAGCCAGACCATATGGTCATATGAATTCACCAAGTGGTGGAAGTGCAATAGATCAGAGAGCAGGTAATGGACACAGCTCATAGTCATCAGCAGAAGATCAAGCAGGCCTTTGACAGGAAGGTCAGGAGGGAGGAATTCAAGCTGGGAGATTTGGTGCTTAAGTGGGATGCACCCAGGATGGATAGGAGAAAACACAACAAGTTTGATTCCCTCTGGATCGGTCCCTTCAAAATCTCTAAAGTATTCTTAAATAACACGTACAGGTTGCAGGATTTGGAGGGTGAAGAAGTTTTTAGTGGCCTAGTAAATGGGCATTTCCTGAAGAAATGTTTTGTTTGAGCCTTAGACGGATCCTCTTTTTTTGTAAATATTGTTTTTCTGTTTATTTTCGGCTTAATAAATGACTCCATAGCCCAACAGCAAGGCACTGGAACTTCAAGGAGTTCTTAGAGCCTCACAGGGAGGACTCTATCCCCCATGGAGCCTAATGTTTGCACATATTCTTGTAAGGGGGAAGCTTCTCTCTGGATTTGGGTCCTTGGTGAAAAATAAATGAAATGGGGCTTAAGACCCATCAAATGAAGTTATCCAAGGTCGCAGCCATGAGTGCCCAAGTGCAATATGCATAAAATCTCTATTTTCGGGTTAAAAATCAAGCAGGCAGGCATTTTTGTTTCTTAGCAGCGAAGATCCATCGATGGAGCAGATCAACGATCATCGGATAAGCCAGAGCCATGGAGTTGCATGAGTTTTAGCACATGGGCTCATCCCTTAGGGCCAAAGTCACGACATGATTAGCCATTTTGGCATTTCGGCTACCGGGACTTCAAAAGACACGGGGTCTCTCATCCATTGCATTGGGAAACTTCGAAATGTGAAATGATTATCCATTTCGACATTCTGGATACCAGGATTTTGAAATACAAGGGTCACTCCTCCACTGCATCTGGAATCACCGAAACGTGAAATGATTAGCCATTTAGGCATTCCGGATATCGGGACTTTGAGATACAAGGGTCGCTCCTCCACTACATCTGGAATCGCTTAAACGCGAAATGATTAGCCATTTTGGCATTCCGGATACCGGGACTTTGAAATACAAGGGTTACTCCTCCACTGCATATGGAATCACCGAAACATGAAATAATTAGCCATTTCGGCATTCCAGATACCAGGATTTTGAAATACAAGGGTCACTCCTCCACTGCATCTGGAACCACTGAAACGTGAAATGATTAGCCATTTCAGCATTCCGGATACCGGGACTTTGAAATACAAGGGTCTCTCCTCCACTACATATGGAATTGCCGAAACATGAAATGATTAGAAAATCTCCTTTGAAGATAGGCGCAGGGTCACGACCCGTGGTCACTTGGGGTGATAGAAAGAGCTACGCAAAGGGCCAAAGCATTGGGTTTAGCGGCAGGAGGCGTCGCCGCGTTCTCCAGGTGCCAATTCAATGCAACCTCGAACCTGATCCCTGCTAGAGGTAAATAAAGGTAGGAGGAGGTAGTTGAAACCTCACCTCACTCCTTAAATGTAAGGCATGGAGGTTCTTGCAGGCAGTCTTCCCAAGATCGTCCTGTGTGTAGGTTTTCCTAAAGAAGCCATGTCGATCTGACGTCTTCGTTTGACTAGGGGATCTTGAACATGCTAATTTGGAATTTAATGTCTCAGCTACCCTCCTGCTACCAAGGTGGTGAATTTCTCTGAGTATATATACTCAGTTTTTGTATTTTTGTGTATATAAATGGTAGAGTAGAGCTCTCGACTGTAATGTTTTAAAGAAACACTGGTTTTCCTGGCTATGTATCTGCATATGAAATTTTCTTGTTCAATGTAAGGCATCTCTCTTTTTCATCTAGTTTTGAAATCATACTAAATGGGTTCATGATTGATTTATTCACATGAATCATCGTGACTGTGTTATGATAAAGGATTTAATATAGCGTTGTTATGTTTTTTTAGTGTTTATGCTTTTGAATATAAGAGGTTCTTGTGTTCAAAGGCTGTTAGAAGATAGATGCCTACAGCAAGCCTTCGCATTTCCTCACAGAAGTCTTCCTCCTACTCACCCTTATTACAAATTACCATCTGAAGTTGAACCAAGACCTCATCTGCTTGTGCATGCCTGGCCTAGTTTCTGAGTTAGAGCGATATTGTTCTGAGTTTACTTCCATTCATCACTCTTTATCAACAAATAGTGACATAAATTGATGGGCATTAGGCTTACTCTTGCTGCAATCCAGGAGTGACTTCTGACGCCAACACCAACCATTAGGTCCCATGGATGTTGCACTACCCCTTGTGACCACCCCAACTGACTCATCCCCTGATCCAATTGAATCTGACAAAGCCATTAGGTTCATTGAGTGGATCCAACACATTTGCCAACATGTTCAGGATATTTTACAGAAGTCCAATTCCAAATACAGGAAACACCATGATCAACACAGGGTGCCACATCAGTTTCAGGTGGTAGACAAAGTTTGGTTTCACTTGTAGAAAGAATGCCTTGCAGGGCTGTAATATCCCCAAGGACGAGCCCCAGTTGTATTTATGAATTGTAAACATGTTTTGTAGGCTGGTGAGCCGAGTGTTGATAAGTTGGTGGGCTTATGTGTTTATTAGGCTGGAGAGCCTAAGTGTTAAAGGCCAAGATCCTGTCTTTGTATATGTAATTATGCAGAACATTAATAAAGATTAAACATCACTGCATGCATACCAACCACGAATAACGAGTGATGGGGGACTAAGCTTCCACAAGATGGGTAAGGGAAAGGGGGGTTGAAAGGTTGGAAAGAGGGGCTAAGCTTAGGGTCTTAAGTCCTAGAGAATAATAATTTATTATTATTCCAAAGCTCTATGAAAGACATATTTTTATCCTAAGTCCTGGGAGAGGAAAAGTGTGCAAAAGGGAATGCATGCAGCTCCAGGAAGACAAGTGTCGACCTAGGCGCATGCAGTTAAAAAATGAAGCGTCAACTATGTTGGGGGTTCTCTAGTCATTCTTCCATCCTCCGCCTAAGTTCGCTTTCCACTCTTGATTCCTGTGAATTCCGTCTGGCCTCTGCATTTTGACCTCTGCATAACCATGCACCTCTAAAAACCAGAACCATGAAGCCACTCTGTGTCATCCTTGAACCCAACATATCCTCTCTTGCAGAGCCAAGTTCATACCTAGACCGTTTGGGTTGCTGTCTTCTATTTTCCTGAGTTGTTTTGACTAGTTACCATTGTTTTCACCCATACCTTACTGGAGCTGAGTCAAAAGTGGTTGAAGAATCGATTTTTTAGGCCCATGGTAGAAGAGGCAGGTTTTCAGGCCTATGAGAATCTCTCTCTAGGTGAGAGAGTTTGCTAGGAAGTGGTTTTCTCCTAGAGAGAGTCTAGCACCAGCTACGAAGCTCTGAGAATTCCTAATTCGACCTGTTTTCAAGACCCTGAGAGGAAGGTGAAGTAGCCTATGGACTGTGTGACAGTGAAGGTGTATACTCGCGAGTTGGATAGGCATGTGGGGAATGAGATTCCATGAGTAGTGGGAGTAAGAAGGCTCCTGGAGAGAATCCTTTCGGTTGCACTGTGCAGTTTTCCTGTAACCTCAACCTAGTCTAGGGTTCCCTTGCCCTGGGTGGATATTAGTCCCATCTCAGGGGTGACCCATTGCTGAGCATGATGAGCAATATGGTCTAAGGCTGGGAGGTTCGTCGAAGGTCTGAACGTAGTTGGTGGAGTTACTCCAGTTTAAAAGATAAGTATCATTCATGTGCTTAATTTATATGTTATGCATGTTTGTGATGCTTGAATGTTATCATGTATTCTGTTGCGTATATGAATTATTGTTAGCTCCATTTCTTCCATATGGTAGGTAATTCTGTGATTACAATGTTATGTGTTTTAAATTCATTAAAATGTGTATATGATATAAGTGTATAATTCGCGTAGTAGTGTTACCTAGCCCGTGGATGGTCGGGGATGTTACATTTTGGTATTAGAGCCATGGTTACAACACTAAGCCTGAATGGGCCGGATAAGTGGTCATTGGACTCAAGGTTCAAGTGGAAATTGTGTCTCGAGGAACCGAATTTTGACCTTAGAAACATTCCTGAGTGCCAAAAGTATTACCTTGGCTGTGTTAAGAAGCTCACGAGGAGAAGCATATCGTAAAACCACGACAGAAGTGGTGTTGCACCACAGAGTAATGTGAACCATAGGATCTGTTTGGAAGAAAAGTAAAACCCTTACGACCGTCAGATCTAGAGAAAGCACAGAAGGGTTAACATGGAAGACCTTTGGACTTTGCGACGTCGATGAATATTGATGCGAAGATAAGAGAAAGCCCCAAACCCAAAGATTCAAAGTCCCAAAGTGGATATACACCATAGATCTGGTGAGAAGTCTTATCGTTAGATCTCACGGGCAGATCATAATTTTAGAGTTCAACGATTGGGAGAAGTGGGATGTGTTGATGCACAAACTTATGAAACTCGAATTCCCAAAACAAAAGAGTAGACGTAGCGAGGTGAGAGGACGTTGCTAGGGGTGACGTAGAACTTCCTAGGCATGTCATGTTCCACTACCTTAGCTAGTGACAGTTGTATTATGTGGGATCCGAGGCTACATAACATAGTTGAAGTTCGGCGGACCCACACTGGCGTTCATCACGATACGTCAAGATCGATGGCCAAGAGGGATTGCGAGGACCCAAGTTACATGGGAATTAATTATCCAAGGCGGTCCTGCAATCCAAACTGCAGTTTCACCAAGGGGTTACATGTCAACGTCAGAATAATTGTGGGACAAAAGGCAGATTACTCCAAACCACCATTGCATGCCCCCGCAATTGGAAAATGTTAAGTGATGTGACGTAATGATGTCACCAAAGGTGACATGGAAGGGTTCAGAGATTAATGGTCGGATGTGCATATGTGAAATCCTTCGAAGCCCTGAAGTCCCAAATATCTGAAGTCCAGAAGCTCCAATGTTGGAAAGGTCCACAGGGGGTGTCAGTCGTTGGATGTTGGGTAGTCGTGGATGGTTGATCCACCTCACTCTGCAAGTTCGTTAATTCAAAACTCTGAGATACTAATGAGATGTAATTTGATGACTTCTGAAATCCAAAGTCATGAGAAAGCACCTATAGAGCTAAGCACTTGGCCACAACCATGGTTGCATAGGTTGAGGGCTAAGAGAAAAGGGCTAGTGCCTAAAATTTATTGTAGAACAAAGAAGATCTCAGAAAGAAGAGATCTGCGGGGCTTCTTGATTGAGCGAGAATTCTAGAGAATGAAATCTGAACATTTTACTTGAATCAAATTGGTTTTTGAATTCTGTGGGAATTGTTAAGGACTGATGGCCTAAAAAAATTTGGTTGACTGCACATTGTGTTTTCATAGTTTAGCGAGTGTTAGAACAGAACCGAATTTCCACTGAGTGCAGAGAAATGGAGGAGGCACATCCTGCTTCTAGTTCAGAGAATCAAGGAAAAGGGATGGATGTCCATTTGGGAGTTGAAGGATAGAACTCAAATGGGCATGGATAAGAGATAGATAAGGAAGGGAACATGATGAAAATCATTGAACTATTGCAGAAATATGCCCTGACTCACCGAGAAGATAACAAAAATCTCATGAAATCCAGGGATCAATAAGGAAAATTCAACTTAAAGTTGATGCAGAGTCTAGAAAAAATCGAAAAGAAGTTGGATAAGGAGAGTGATTCAAGAAAAATAGGGATTCATGAACCCCCTGAGAGGAAAAGAAGATCTAGGAGTGTTAGTAGGCATCATCGTCACTCCCCGAAACATTCCAATAAGGAGGCACACAATAGTTCAATCCCATCTCCTACCAGAAAACATAGGAGATCTAGAGTCGATGAATTGAAGGGAGAAATGAACAAGATTAAGCCTCCTATGTTTGATGGAGAACATAAGAAGGAGGAAGATGTTGAGACGTGGTTTCTTGGCATGAGGAAATACTTACAACTACAAAATTATTCCTCTCATGCAAAAGGAAGAATTGCGATGTATCAACTGAAAGGAAAAGCATCCATGTTGTGGGATCAACTTGTGCAGGTGCAACACATTAAAGAGAAAGATATCACCTGGAAAGAATTCAAGAGGTATTTCAAAAAGAAATACTTGACTAAAATATATTATGACAGAAAGATGAAAGAGTTCTTTGAACTCAAGCTGGGTAGCATGACCATTGATGAATACGAACAAAGGTTCTAGGAGTTGTTGAAATATGTTCCCTTCATTAAGGATGAGACTGTCAAAATTCAAAGGTATCTGAGTGGACTGCCACCTTCCATCGGTGACAAGATCTAGTATGATGACACTAATACTATGGAAAAAACTATAAGAAGAGAGAAATGATTATGTGAACAACAAAGAGAAAAACCTACTTTTTGGAAAGCTTGGGATGACCAGAAGAAGTTTAAGAAAAAGCAGAGGTAGAAGGGAAACAAATCTCCCTTTTTCAGAAACAATCCTCAAGGACAACCATCATTTAGAGAGTCGAGAATGGATGACATAGGGGACAAAGGCCAAGGCAGATGCCCATTCAGTGTTGGGGCTATCAAGGAAACCACAAGTACAAAGATTGTCCCCACAAAAATGGCAAAGTGAGAGTTGTCCATAATGTTAAGCAAGATGAAACAATGGAGGACATGGGTAGTAGAGTACCAAGGATCTACGCAGCCCTGGACAACAAGCAAGAAGAATATCAATCGCACATGATTGAAGTGGAAGGTATGATCAACAACCATGCCTTTACTATTTTAATTTATTTAGGGGCTAGTCATAGTTATATAGACCCTAGGATGGTGGAAAGTTTTCAATTACCAAGAAGAAATCATGGAAAATATTGGTTAGTACAGTTGGCTACTGGAGCCAAGATAAAGGTTACGGAATTGGTTAAGTTTTGTCCAGTGGAAATGAATGGTTGAATTGAACATTCTTACTTTAGGTTCTTATGACTGTCTAGTTGGGATGGATTAGTTGGACCAGCACCATGCCATCCTAGAATGTCATAAAAGGAATTCACTTGCTTGGATGAGGAAGGAAACCCAAGGAAAGTGCAGGGAGTTCCAAGGGCAGTTATTGTCAGAGAAATCTCAGCAATGCAACTGAAGAAGTGCTACAGGAAAGGCTATCAATTATTTGCAGCCCATGTGGAGGAAACACCTAAGGATAAGGTGTCAAATATTGAAGATCATGTAGTACTAAGAGAGTTTGAAGAAGTATTCCAGGAGGTACCCGGACTACCCCCGAAGAGAGATATTGACTTCTCTTTAAACTTGATGCCTAGAGCAGCTCCAGTGTCGAAAGCTCCTTACAGAATGAGTACACCAGAGCTAAAAGAACTGCAATTGTAGATTGAAGAACTTATGAAGAAGGGGTATATAACCCCAAGTGTGTCACCTTGGGGTTCCCCAGTCCTATTCGTTAAGAAGAAAGATGGTATGTTGAGATTGTGTATCGATTTCAGACAGTTGAACAAAGTGATTGTAAAGAACAAGTATCCTCTGCCAAGGATCGATGATCTCTTTGACCAATTAAAGGATGCTGAGACATTTACGAAAACAGATCTTAGATCATGATATCACCAGGTAAGAATAAAGGATGAAGACATCAGCAAGACCTCATTTAGAACAAGGTATTGTTGGCACATGGGCAGGGCTAGGGTTCAATGCTCAAGAGCACACCAAAAAATCCCTAACTATCGACCCTTTCGGAAACACCTACGAAGCAGATGAACTCTCACTTGAGGTAGAGGTAGGGGTGGTTGCAAGACTCAGGTGTCTACAACCTTAGCTGGGACACATATATGTGATTATATCTTTTACAGGGCACTTAGCATAGATCATTCATCAATATTTAACCCTTATTATACTTCGCAGACAACATAGAGCTTCACAGTGAATACTTAGATTTACAGTGTTTCAACACTTAACCATAGTGAATACTCACATAGATGCACTACCAATTGCACTAAGCAATGACATATATGCACATAGATGCACATATACAGTGAATACTCACATAGATGCACTACCAATTGCACTAAGAAATCACATATACTACTTCTTACATTGCCTATCCTTATATTTATACATTACAAAAGTGGGCCTAAGCGTGGGTAAACCCACGAGCCGACATCCCTTTCCCATTACATTAACCCAAAACCCTAAAAGGGGCCTAAAAGTGGACCAAGATCCCGTGATCTCTGCTTCTCCTGGCGCTCCATATTTGATAGGATGTCGAAGTCCCAAAAATGGTCAAATATGACCAAGTGTTCCTCAAAACTTGGTCAAGGGCCAATAGGCCCACAACACTCACCTGTGACTCGTCCTGAGTCACTCAAGTCTGACCAATTCTGCTTTGAATTCCTCGATCTTGGCTTGAGATGCTTTGACCTGCCGCATTGCTACTACCTCTTGCTTGTTGAACTCTTGGATGAGTGCCTCGTTCACCGGCCCTTCTAGGCGTTGTTCTGTTGTATTCACAACCTATTCAAGCTCTACTCCTTGGATTTCAACCTTAGTGAAAAGTTGGCATGCCTTTTCTTGCACTGGTTGAATTTGTTGAGAGACTTCCATTACTTTACTTTGAAGCATGTGAATCTACTATTGGGATGGGCATTGCTCTGGAAACCTCTTCATTCTCTCTACGGGTGACAGGGCCTTTAGTTGCACCTGTATCTTTTCGGCATCGTACTTCGCCTCTTGGAGCTGTGATTCCAATTTATGTAATTCTGGGTTTTCAGTTAGGTTCTCGTAGATCTGCACACTTATGCTACTTAACTACTTGCATTCCTTAGTGAGTGCTTTAATCCTTTCTACGGTGCTCCGGGCAGTTATTTATCGCTGGTCGCACACTTCTTGTGGGGTCTATGGTATGGTCTGAAGCTCTATGTCCACAAATCTTTGTTGAAGTTGTTGAATAACTTCAGCAAGCATCTTCACTTGGTGTTCTATGGGGTCCTCTGCCTTCTGTTCTAAGCTGGTCATAGAGAAAAATGCTCTATTGACTGCTTCTTCAATCCCAATCTGCTTCGTGAGTAGCTTCTCTTTCTCTTTTTGGATCTTCACTCTGTCTTCTTCAAATTTCACTTGGAGAGTCTTCTTCTCTTGTTGCGCAACTTGATGTTTCTTGATGATTTCCTCCTGTGCTTTCTTTAAGTCCTAGGTGGCCTGTGTTGTTTCTTCCTGTGCCTTCCAAAAGAGTACTTCGACTATGTCAACAATATTGCAGAGTTGAACTAGTTCATTTCCTTCTTCTTTTGTTCCTTTTGGTAGGGGCACAAAGGATACTGTGCGGCTAGACTGGAAAGCTTGATGTACTCCTTGGAGTTCGATCTCGATTCTATTGTACATTGTCTCTTTCTTAGCTTCCTTCTTTTCTATTATCTCTTCTATGGCTTCGTTCATAGCTTTGATGAGAAAACCGAAGTCATCTGGAGTGCACGTGTTCTTCAGCTTAGTCACAGGTTCTTTTGACTTCTTCCAGGAGGAAGGTTCTGGAGGTGAACCCTTCCTTTTCTTTATGATCTCTACTTCATCTCCTGGACTTTGTTCGACTTCCTCTAAGTCTTCTCCATTACCTCCTTACTCTAGTGTAACGGATGTGGTTCTTACAGATCTGTTGTCTACATCTTGGATTTCCACATCCTTCTTTGCCTGCTTTGTTTTCTTTACCTTACTGGGCCCAAGTGTATTTTGTGTAGCTTTTGGGATGTCAATGTCAGACACTTCTACGAGGTCTGCTGGAATAAGGAGGTCCTTCGACCATTCCTTGGTGATTTCCTATAGGTCTTCTTCTGTCAGCTTATAATAAGACTGAATTTGTTCCTTGTTCTCATCAACGTGTGCTATAATATATATAAAATGGCAGTCTTCACTGAACTTTATCAAAGGTCAAAACCTATGTAAAGTATTCGGGGTCATGCGAGGCTCGGACTGGATGGCGAGCTTTAATTGGGTGTAGTAGGTATGAAATAAGACATTGGATTGCCACTTCTTGTTCATGTCATTCGAGTACCACAGTGTACTGAACTTCACAGATAGTGGTTTAAGGGGTCAATTTCGGGGAAGGTTGCACCTTCCAGTAGCTCCCATGCAATGAAAGCTATAAGTATCAAGAGCCAGCTAAAATGAAATTCATGCCCCTGATCCTAGGATTCTCTGTAGTCAATCTCTAGTTGATTCACCAGGTACTTCACTCAGTTCATCTATAGTCCCTCTATACACTTCTCTGCGAGGTCGACTACAAAGACGGATACTTGCGTGGGTTAATTCTTGCGTTCCAACTTCCCTGTGATTAGCTGACAGGTGAGGCACACTGCGCCACTTTCAATAGAAGCTATCTTGTAGCCTGACGTGCCTTTCTCAACATTTCCATAGGCTTCTTTGATCTTCTGAGAAAGAGCGTGATCCATAGTCTTTCCAGGATAGTAATCGTGGGGATGAGGGCCCTACATGCTAAGCCCGATGATCTGGTTGATCAACGTTGGATCAACTGTTATGCAATGGTTCAACCATAAGTATCCTCCATGGTAACTTTCCAGCAGTAGCTTCACACAAACATTCACCTCCTGGCGTCTACCAAAGTGTAGTATCTTCATAACATTGAGCAGAGTAGACTACGTGAGGTTTTGTCCATTGTTGAGGGATGATATTTGAATTCTTTCCCTTGGTTCTGGTTAGGTACTTGTACGGGGCAAGTATGCTTTAAACTTTATGATCCCCCAAGTTGAAGTCACCAAACTTCAATTCTATGATCTTGTCGTGATCTGCGTGGACTGTGCATACTCCTTTCGGTAGGTACGCAATGACTAGAGTGTACTTAAAGTCTCTAGGCACACTATCTCTATTGATCGCACCACTCAGAGGTGGTATGTAAGACGGTAGGATGGATGAAACCAACTTCGTGTTGGCCATATCGTCTTTATGTTTGTTTCTTCTTTGTACGCCAGCTCGGGATGTTCCTGCTCGAGCAGTCGATGGGGAGGCCGTTAATCCCTAAATAGTGGCTCATTACCTGTTAATTGGGGCATATTATATTAGTAATGTTATTTTATTTATGTCATCTTTAGGCCATTAGTTGTAATTATACCTCCTAGTCTCCTATATATAGAAAGGAGACATTTTTATTTTGAATCATCTTGTAATTGTACATTTATGTGGGCATAAGGAGGTTTCCCCCTCGAAGAGGATTATTATCTGAATTTATCTCTTTTTCAAGGCGTCGAGTACTTATTCTGAGGTTTTTCTATGCTATACTCATATTTGGTTCTTAACATATGGTATTAGAGCTCAAGGTCTTGGGGTTTCACTGGTACATCTGAGACACCTTGGAATTTTAGCTCTACAACATTTCAAAAGGAATGGCTTGGAGGGTATTTAGTAGATGGAGCAAGGTAGGTTGGGTTAAAATTTCATCTTCTGAGGCCTTATACTTTTGGAGATATGGCCTGTGCAATATAGGGTTTTCGAATCTTCTTGAACTTAGTCATTGCAGAATTTTCGCTATAATTTTATTTTTTGTAACATTTCAGACCCTGAACTCCAGAGGATATTCACAGAAATTAGTAAGGTATCTTTGGTAAAAATTTAAGCTTCTGGGTAATCTTACATTTGTAGATACACCCTATGGAAGATAGGGTATCTGACTATTCCTATTGACTAGTCTCAAGAAGGTGTTCTAGGTAAAACAATCATAACTTCTTCCTAGAGTATCCAAATTGAGTGAGACTAGTTTCATTGGATAGTGAACAATTTGTAGTATTTCAGGTACAAGTTTCAGAATTTTATATCAATTATTTTGTGCAGGGAACGCTATATAAGTGATATCTCCTGAAAAGGCCAAAAATCAGCAAGTTGTGGGGAAGCTACCATAAATTCCACTTGGCACATCCAATTTTGATCAGACCTGTGGCATTGTAGAGAAGACCTCTAGAATTATAGAGAAAAAATATCAAAGAACTACAAAAAATAAAGTTTCATACCCAGAAGGGCCGAAACCTTGGAGATACAATAGAAGAAAGATTGTCTAGCATAACCACCTCAAAATCAAGGTTCAAAAGTGATACTTGACCAACATTCCACCTAAAAAGGGAAATTCTACACCAAATAAGCCTCCAGACAATCCTACTTGGACTCTTGATGAAGGTGAAGAAATGCGTAGGGACATAAATGATTTACAAAAGAAGATAGTAACAAAATATGAACTACAAGAGATGGAAGCTAAGTTGGAGGCAAAGATGGATGGTTTCACAGAAGGATTGAAAAATTTCATAATAGAGAGGACACCTGAAAGTGAAAATATATCCCATGAAATTCATGATGAGGACACAAGGAAGGCGAATCAAGAATGGAGAAACTCTAACTTTGGGCTGAAGACCAACCATGTTCCTAAGATCGATATGAGGAAGTTTGATGGCAAGGACCCTATCACATGGATACTTCAGATGGAGAAATTTTTTGATCTACATAATGTGCCACATTCACAAAAGGTACGAGTTGCTTCTTTATATTTAGAAACCAATCAATTTGTATGGTATAGATGGTTGTGTTCTCACAACC
>JASDQU010197177.1:8393-19495 GCA_032191745.1 Picea mariana | reverse complement strand
ACTACCAAACATATGAATCCCATGAATGTTCCTTATATGTAGGTGGTATCCCCCCCTCCACATGTTAATTATGTGGCATTGTGTCCCATGCGTTCAACTATTGTTGAGAAGGAGCCTCTCACTAAATGCTCAAATTATTTAGAATTAGATCTGCTAGTTGACATGGTGAACCCTTCAATGGTGATTTTGGATTCTGATCTTCCTCTCATTACCCCTGTCGATTCCCTTGACATGTATTCCTTACAGAGATTTTTTCTTCCTTCTGGTGAAGACCTCTTGGAATCCATGGTAGAGGATTTTGAGCTTAGTTCTTTTCCTGTGTCAAGCTCGTTAAAAAATTAAACATGTGACAATGAGCATAGTTATTTTCCCGTGTCAAGTTCATTAAAAAATGAAATAGATGATTACGAGCATAGTTCTTTTCCTGTGTCAAGATATTTAAAAAATGAAATAGACAGTCATGATCATAGTTCCTATTTCTATGTCAATCTCATTAAAATATGAAACAGATAGTCATGAGCATAGTTCTCTTTCTGTGTCAAGCTTGTTAGAAAATGAAATAGATACCCATGAGCATAGTTCATTATCCTTGTCAAGATCATTAAAAAATGAAATGGAGCCCCCTCCAATTAAGTCAAGTCTTCCACTAGATCTCATACCTAAAACTTCATTTCATCCACCTATGTTAGTTGATCCTCTTTCTTCCTCCCTCTCTGGTGAACCTATTCCTATTAGTAGCCAGGAGTCTAATGGGAAGCAGAAGAAGAGTCAGCAGATGAAACGAATCTTGTGGACAGGTCTCCAGCCTCTGGAAAACATGTTGGAGTTAAGCCACTAGCTTTTGTTGGGGGGAAATTACCAACCTCTAGGAATCATGTTGGGAATAAAACCTACTAATAGGTATCACTAGAGCATAGTTCATTTTTGGTTTCAAGATCGTTTAAAAATGAAACAAAAACCTTGAGCATAGTTTCATTTTTTGTTTCAAGCTCATGTAAAAATGAAACAAACCCCAACCATAGTATCATTCTCTATTTCAATATCATGTAAAAATGAAACCAACACCCTGAGCAAAGTTTCATTCGATGGTTTCAAGATCACGTAAAAATGAAACCAACCCCGAGAAAACTTTCATTTTTGGTTTCAAGCTTGTGTAAAAATGAAACCAACCTTGAGCATAGTGTTATCCTCCATTTCAAGCTCGTGTAAAAATGAAACCAACCCCAGACACAGTTTAATTATATGTTTCAAGCTCATTAAAAAATGAAGCAGACTCTGATCATACTTCATCATTCTTTGATCTCACTAAACCAAGAAGAATCATCTTTTGAGTGGTAGTTTACCCCTTTTTTGGCCTCGTAAGACTAAATAAAAAAAGGAACACTCTAGTCGACCTTTCCTAGAAGAGTTCTCCCTTGTATATTTTTTAACCTTTTCAGGCTTGGGGGACTAAATTTACGAAAAAGAACACCCTTGGAATCTTCTTTAATTTAAGATCTTTTCAAACTCTCTAAATGTGAAAAGATCGTCGATTTTACCTTCTCTGGGTTCATAAAACTATACATCGAAGGACCCATATGGGACTGAACCCCTCCTTCTTTAGGTTAGTTAAACATGTGATGAGGGACTCATAGAATTTGAGCTATACCAAGCATTTTTTATCCTCAAGCTCATTAAAAAAAAATAGGTACTCATCATTCATGGTGGGGGGAAATTTTGAGACAAGTGGGTCAAGTTTTGGAAACCATTATGGCAGCCATTTGTTGTCTCCCTTGAACATGGTACAAGCTTGCATATTTTATTACAATTGGGTAATCCTCTTGTCTTTGATTCATACCAATCCCATGAGTCATCATACTCCTTCGGCTCACCCAAATATTTCCCCACTCATTGTCAAACTATGTTTTGGTCTATATATCAATCGATTCAATGTTGCCAAGTCTTTTGTCATGCCCCACAATGTTCAAGGGAAGTTTTAACCCAAATCAACCATTCTACAATATTACCAACGTTCATCCTCGTGTCAAACTATGCTCATTTAATCCATTATCTTACATCACTTTCCTATGTTAGTTCTGTGTCGATGATGGGGGAAACACCATGGCCCTCCTTTGATAATTCTATTCATGTGGACTTTAGCACATTATCCAGGAATTAGAATTAGAAACTAGTTGGTACTTTAGGACCTACATGCCTCAATGGAAGGCCTCCTCGCTTTCAAAAATATGTTTACATCATTAATCTATGATCGAATGGTTCCATGAATGTTTGACTTCAAATCATTTATTCACATTTGTTGCAATGTACTGGGGTACCTTGGGAGTCATTGTCATCATTGGTGATTTCCCTCGTACTTGTTAATGGTATACATCAATGACTAGTAATCAAGTGGTTTCTACCATGTTTGACATCAACACATATATTGACATTGATAGAATCATACTATCTCGGGATCAGAATGAATACCCTGGAAACTCCTTAGGAACCCAAGATGAAATGGAGATTATTTGAGTACTTAGAAGATTCCAGTATGGTCATCATGCTGATGATCTCACTGATATGTATGATGTCACATAGATCCACTTTGTATTGGTCCATGGCTATTTTTTTGTCATATCATAGCTCCACTATGTATTCTTTCATGGCTACGACCTGATCAAGTCATGGAGGTATGGATCCACATTGTATTTTTTGTGGCCATATCATTTGTTAGTACTTTCATGGATCCATAGTGTATTGGTCGGTGGCCATGTTTTGAGCTAGTTTATTTCGAGCATGCATACCTCGTGGATGATATGTATATATTTTTTGATGTTTTCTTGCAGCTTCCATTGGGCTCTCCTATTCTAGTGCCCTTTGCACACATATTTTTAAAGTGTTTCGACCATCATCTTTTCTTGTAGCCTCACACTTTAGGGGGCATATGTTACACACGTATTTGTCACACCTAAGTGAGGAAGTGTTTTTCACGATCCTTATACATGTTGGGGAAGAAATTTATCATGTGAAGGTCAAAATACTATGTGCACATGTATTATTCATTTTTATTGAAAAACAAAAATTAATTTAGTGTGAGAATCAACCTCAAATCTATTTTCCTAATCTCAAGGAGAAGTTGAGAGTCTCATGGATGGTTAAGATATTTTTTCAAACCAATATCATAATTTGATGGATCTTGAGAGATATTTTCTCCCTAAAATGCTTGAGAGATATTATCTCCCTAAAAATATTGGATATCTCAATTTATTGGATCTAGTGAGTGATATTCTCCTTGGATTGTTGAGTTAGTTCTCAAATGGAAATTTATTTAAATTCCTTATGTGAGATATTAGGAAGGGAACTTGGGAGCATCATAGTTCTGATCTTGAGAAATTTAAGAGGGGAGAGGGTAGTTCATAGAATCATACCTATCATCTGGTAATGCACGAAGGGTATGGAAAAAACAGAGCTTGGAGGAATTGTTGTAGCATCATCATTGAGTTTGTAAATCTTCCATTTCTTTCCATTTTTAATATATAACCTGTCTTGTTTCTCTTAATGTCTACATTTTTCATTTCATGAATGTTTATATTTGTCTTGTTTAAGTCTAGCATAGATAAATCTACTTTCATATAATGATATATAGTAGCAGAAGAGGATTGTCTCGGCTCTTGCAAGAGGGATACTTCCATACTAGGATCTTGGAGATCAAGTTCAATAGTTGGAGCAACGAGGAAAAACTATAGCAAAGAGATAAGCCATCCACCTTTTCCTCTCTCTATCTCTCTTTTGATTTCATTAATGAACATATAAATTAGTCTTAAGGGGAATTTAGTTTCCATTTGTTTCCTTCTGTCTCCGATCAAAGGACACCAGGGGAGTTTCACCTATCCACATAGGGAATTCACCACAACACTCTACAGATTTATTGATGACATATCATTCCTATGGCACCCACATACCTGCCCCATACAACACAATCAGTATTTATTTCTCTATTGTTCAGTATCTCAGAAATCACTTACTCTCATGTTATTTAGTGTGTGCACAGAAGGTCCGGACTTTGTCTCACATTTCAACATATTTTTCCATGTTTTCTTGGCTTCTTCTCTAGGCTAATAGCTTCCATTCATGGTTGGTTGGTCTATGATGGGTTTGGATCTATTCCTCATGTCTCCCATACCCAAACTCTTCTCTATCTCTTTTTATAACATCCTTCCCATTCAAATTTTGCCTCATGCATAATGGATAGATAGTTCAATCTAAACCTCTCCTCCTAGTTCCAAGAATGTAAGGGAGACAGTTTGCTAAAATTTATGAGTGTTGTCTTAGATTGAGGAGTTAGTTTCCTCCACTCCTCTTAACTCATTTTTTTTTTGAAATTCAAAATTGAAATTGGGTAAGGTTCCAAGGTAGCATAAGATAGATGATTTAGACATAAACCCTCTCTAGACCCCCTCACATTTACACTCTTGTGGTATCATAGCCCCTTTATGCACTCAAGCTCAGAAGTCCTTGGTCATTTTTTTATTAACTGTGTTGATGGGGCTTAAATCCCCTGTTTCAATAGCAGGAACCAAACCTGCCACCGATGCCCAATCAGACTCTGCAGCATTTAGAGTGGAATGGTTTTCCAGATCTTACAATCCGGCCAAATTATTGATGAGCTTTTATGTTTTCTAGTGAATGCTCTTCCTTCGGTTAAGACAGTTTTTTCAGTAATTTCTCTTAGGTGGGGCAGGTACAAGAGGTGCAAGCCAGTATAAACCAACTTGACTAAGATAGGACAAGAGTTTTAACTATTTGGAAGGGGTCAAGCTTGGGATAACCCGCTACTCGAACATGCAGACAACGATCCTATGCCAAAGGGCTTAGTAATAATACTTTACCCAAAAGAGCATCCAACTGATGTCTAAGAAAGCTACTTAACAGAAAGAAAATGCATATATGATCAACATCAGGGTAAGAAAAATAATTCATCTACCGAGACATTCATCACATAGCTGAGGTAAACTACTTAGCATAGAGAAAGAAATACAATTGTAATCAATGTCACGGTAAGAAAAATAATTCATCTACCAAGACATTCATCACATAGAAGAACAATGATTTACTTTCATCATTTAAAGCAAGGAACATTAAAACATTGCACTAGATAACTTGACAACAGAATTAATTGCTCTTACTCATTTACTGCAACATTCATGGAATAGGAAAGGAAGTAATTCTTCTCCAACTCCAATCACATACATCTGATAAAAATAGTTCGTCTCTGGTCCAGAAGGACTTCTTAATTCGTAGCAGTATCAAAATAATTATCAACAACCAAAAGAAAAAAAAATTCTTACAACAACCATCGACCCTTTAACCATCGGTCGATGTTCCTATTCATAATATAAAGTCTTAACAGTAATTAACGGTAAAATACAATTTGAGCTAATCAAGAATCACCACGTGGCATCTTTCAACAGTCCATCCAAGTTTTTTCTTGAAAAGGGTGGACTCTTTCATAATCATACCATCTGATAAAGCGTTCTTCACAGGTGTTGGCCCATGGAAACCTGTGTTGTTCGATTGGAGCCGCATAGATTCCCCTGATGTCTGCTGCGTGCGCCTGATATTTTGTGAGGCACAATTTCAACTTCTGAAGTATGTCTCTGGCTTTGATTGGATATCCTACAAACTTTTGTATTTTCCTAGGCTTTGCATCGGTGATCTTTGCACATTCTTCAGCCCATGACGCATCTTGCTCAGTGCACAGCTTGATTATTTCGTTTAGGTTGATAAACATATCCGGGTTACTATACTCAGGGAGTCCGATGTCTTTCACTATTTTATTGATTTTATCCCAATGTTTTTGACATTTGGCCCACTGTTCTTGGATTTCTTCGTGTGGGATTCAAGACATTTTGGCCCAGTATTTGGTCGATCATTTCATGTGATTAAGACTTCTTTTACTTACTAGCCGAATGTCATGGTCTTCCTTTTCTTGGCCTTTCCGGATTACCTCAATAAACTCGAGCCTCTCCACTGCCTATTGTGCCTTCTCATACCATCGCTCCATTTCCTTATATGTCACGAGTGCCATGAGAGTGTCTTCCTAGAATTCATCTATATTCGATATTAACAATTGTCTTTCCTTCTTGAACTCATCATAAACTTTACCAAACTCATCTTTTAAATACATAGTTGTTTATGTAGCACCCTTATAGTAATCGGAAAGATGGCGCAAGTGTTTGATCTCCTTTTGGAGGGTGACAAGTTCCTTTTCATCTCTCTTGGATCTATCCTGGGCAGCCTCTGAGAGGGCTTTTCCCACACCAATCAGCTCAGACGTACGGGCGTCTACTGTATCGATTAACTTCTCCTCAGTGATGGCTATGATGGACTGATACAAGGTGATTCTTCTCTTCTCTGGAGTCCTTTGAATGATAGCCTTTCTTTTTTTATCATAGGAGATCGCATAGATGTCTGTGACCTCATCTACCGGGTCTAGTATCTGCTGATCACCGCATGTGAGATTGTTTCCCAAGCTTCCCGTAGTGTAAATTTGTTCGAGAGTGGGCTCTCAAACTTCTTCGTTCTGCCTTGTAGATCCCACTTCCACTTGTTGCTCATCGAGGATCTAAGTATTGGGAAGGATAGAGGTGTCTTGTATTGACTTGTCACTTACTTTCTCATCGATCATGGAACTATTGATGTCCTTCTGTGGAGGCTCGTCACTTGGGCCTACATTTATTTCTGGTTCATTGGAATTTCCTATGTGGAGATTACCTTCAGCTTCAGCTTCCTTTTGTGGGATTCCTTGGTCCTGAACCCCAGGCCCAGCAGAAGAGACCTTTTTGGGACTTGGGGAAAAGGTCTTTTTGGGACCTTCTTCTTCTTGGATGTGCACCGCGGTGCCATGAGAAGGCTTTGTTCTCTCATATTCACTGTATATATGTATTAGCGTGCTCAAAGGTTTGCATTCTTGTGTCTCTATCAACACCCGAACCATCTCTATTTGGGTTGTTCCTTCTCCCAAGAGATCAATTGGCGATATCGTAGACTCAGGATTACCTGACCCATTGGTACCATCGACGACTGTGAGACTAGGATTACTAGGTTCTGTCGAAACTGTCTGGATGGTAACTAAAATTTTGAGACTTATGGAAAGATGCAGGTTATCGTACATCTGTTTCATTAGTAGCTGAGACTGTTGGTATAAAAGTGTGCCACTTTCTTGAGCTGTTTGATCTTCAGGGAAAAATTTGATTTGTACCGGGGATCCCTGATGAGTCTTTGTGACCTCAATGTCTTCTTGGGGGTTATTTGTTTCTTCCTCCAATTCATATGCTACTACTGCTTTAGGGTGTTGGCCAACTCTTTGAATTGCTTGCTCCAATAGTGTGGTCTACTCTTCATAGCTCAAAGCTCTAAACCCGGTTCCTCTAGCATCGGTCTTTTTGGCTGCCACCATATCCCAGTCTTGAATCAGTTCTCAACTTTTCTCCGGACTCATTGAGTTTGTAGCATTTATGAACTTCTGATGGTAGGAAAACCTCGATGCATTCGCCATTTTCATCATTAATCGAACATTTTTGTGTGTCGGTGTGATCAATGAGCCACTTTAAGATCTTGACACAAGGGAAAAATGGAGACCAGCTTGCCACCATGTGCAGATAAGCCTTGCGAATGTTTGGGAGGACCTCATCATCAAGCTTCCTTGTATCAAGGTAACTGTGCAGAGTATAATTGAGGGGCTCTTCTCTCTTGATCTTCTTGAAGACTTCTTCCCAGTGAGGAAATGTCGTCTTTGCTCCAACACTTGCCTCTATATCCCTGAAAGCTAGGGGCTGGACAAAGGGCTCCTTGGTGATCGCCTTGATGATGGACATCGGCTTAGGAGTGAACTCTAATTGTCTTGCAACCGCTAGAGAGGAGCTTTCTCCTATTTTCGATTATTCTAGCTTTGGTGCCCATGGTGATTTCCTAGTGGATGGATTCTTTGGAGGCATTATACTTGTAATCAAAACCCCCTTTAAACACATATACATAGCAACATCAGGTGCGGACATATACAAATGAAACGTAAAGCCATAAGCGAACCCATACCTGTAATGCTTGAAAAGAAAACTATTTAATACTCACTAGACTTCAAATGCTTCCCCTAGACTGGTGGCTTTGTTCTCCAGTTGGTTATGAATTCCTTTCTGCGTAGAGTGGGATCACACAAAGGACTCGAAAGAATATAATTGGGAGATACTACTAGTCATATCAATTAGTTAATACGGGTGATAAATGCAGATTTCAAAATATAACGCTATCGGATTTCTTCCACTGAGACTTAACTGGTTGATGGCGAAGGTGCAGATGGAGATTCATTGTATCAGTGAGTTTAACGGTTCACTTTTGATTCACGCACGAGCTAGTAACTAATGCGTGATCTACAAATTAACTAAAGCTTTGAATGCAGAGTACTTGACACAACTAGGGGTTAAACGTCACGTCACGTCTTACCTTCATCAGGGATCAACTACTATTTTAGATTGTTTATTAACGTTTTCTATTTTCTTGATAAAAATCTCCGTACCGGTGATGTTTCGGGCATCAGCGGTCGGCAGTGGAACTCCTCTTTTGTGCGATGCTTATGATTACACTTCTCTGTTGAAGCTGAAAGGACCGACGTTCGACGAAATATTTTTGGAGACTATATGCGTAAAAGAGATACTCTTATCGGCCGACGCCGAAGAATTTCGGCACTCGACTGCTTTGACTTCCCATACAATTTTCGCTACCTTAATCTTTCACCGATGTCGAAATTCTCAAGTAAGCCGGGAGAAAACTGGGTCGTTGGTCCCTTGATCAGTCGTGGTGTTTCTCAAGATGGTTCTTAATATACTGAAGAGAAAATCAGATATGAAACATATCAGATAAGAAGGTTATCAAGCTTAAACCACGGTGAAAACAATCGAAGGTAGAAGACAAGGTGGTACCCAAAAGGAAGTGGTCACAGAACTTTTAGGGTGTGTTGAGCACTCAACAAATGGCGATTCATTGGGCAAATGCAGAATCTCAGTCCCATTAAACAGATATCTATGGTTCTTCTTTTGTTTGTGCCAACTAGAAATATATATGTATTATTATTATTAATATATATATATATATATATATATATATATATTATTATTGGAAGCATTGCTTTAGGGCTTGGTCGTTTACCGAGAGGGTGTCAGTTTCCCCTCTCAGATTTTGCAAACGACAAGTACCTACCCCGATCTTCTTAGCCACCTGAAAAGGCCCAAGCCATAGGCTCTGAAACTTGGAATGCTTCCCTTTGGGTTCATTTACCTTATCCCACTTTAGAACTAAGTCTCCTACTTCAAAATTGTTTTCTTTAGCCTTGTGCTTATCGAACCATCTTTTCACTATCTGTTGATGGGATAAAAATTTAGACTTAGCCTTTTCCCTCTCTTCCTCCAGCATGAGCAGAGTGTTGATTCTTTGTTGCATTTTCGAGGATTTATCGTCATTAGAATCTTGGGCCAATTGGAGAGATGGAAGATAAAGCCCATTTGGGAGAATGGCTTCTTGTCTGTAGACTAGGAAGTACGGGGAATTCCCTATAGCCTCTTTGGGTGTGGCCCTATTAGCCCATAGGGAATTATGGAGTTGGTTATGCCAATTTCTATGGTTGTCCGCAACCGTCTTGTTTAATATCCTCACCGGATTCTTATTGGTTGACTCTTCCACACCGTTTCCCTGAGGGTAATAATTTGCAGAGTACTTGATTATGATTCCTTTATCTAGAGTGAACTCTGTCAATAGGGTAGAGGAGAAGTAGGTTGCATTATCAAAAACTAGAATGGAAGGAACGCCAAACCTTGTAATTAGTTGTTGTTCTATAAATTGGATGACTATTTTCTCATTTACATGGGTCAGAGGAATGGCCTCTGCCCACTTTGTGAAATAGTCGTGGCAGTAAGAATATACTTGTGCAATTTCAAATAATTGGGCATAATTTCTCCTATGATGTCCAGCCCCCATTGCTCAAATGGTCTAGAGACGGTTACAAGATGAAGTGGGATTGCTGCCCTTTTCTCCTTTTCAACACTTATTTGACAAATCTTACAATTCTTGGTGTAAGCATGAGTGTCTTTGAACAAAGTGGTCCAGTAATAGCCGACTCATGGAGTTCTTTCAGCACTTTATCGGTGTCCTCACGTTCGAGACATCTTAGTAATACCCTGTCATAGTTGATATGGAAGAGTACTGAATTTATGAGGCAATATTGTGTGGATTTTAATCAAAGGGCTCTCCTTTCTCTGGGGTTGAGGTTTTCGGGACAAGTCCTGTAATGTAATAGACGAGTCAAATCCTTGTACCAGGAGTATGGTCCCGATGAAATGTATGTTTCTTCACCACACCACAGTGCTATTTCATTATCCCACCCTGGATCTTGGTTTGCCTGATCTTGAGCTTTGGCTGGGATTTTTCACAAACCTTGTCCTTTTACTAACTTGGCGGGTTTTATATCTAGATCAAATTCCTAGACTACCACCATCCAATTCCCTCTTCTTTCTCCCATTTCTTGTTGGGTAAACATGGATCGAACTGTGGGGTGTGGCACAATCACCTCAGTGTGATTCTTGAGGATGTATGACCTAAAATGCTTTACTTCTTTATAGACCGCGTAGGCCTGCTTGTCTATGGCAGGGTAATTGAGCTCATCTCCTTGAAGGTTGGTGATCATGAATGACACCAAGGCTTCATTGTTGTTGTCATCCTTCTTATTTAAAACTGTAGCTAGAATAGCCAACATTTCCTTTTCATAGATGGGTTTTCCCATATTCCTTTTAGATAGTTTCCTGCTGGTGAAGGCCAACGGTTGACCCTCTTGCATAAGGACAACACCAATTCCTTTCCCTAAGGCATCACATTCCAACACAAAGGTCTTTGTGAAATTAGGAAGGGCCAGAACCGGAGTGGTGCATATGGTTGTCTTCAAGGTTTGAAAACCTTGAGCAGCGGCTGGAGTCCAAGTGAAAGAGTTCTTTTTGAGGAGAGCCGTGAGAGGTGCTATAATCTTGCCATAATTCTTAACAAACTTGCGATAATACACTTTTAAGACCAAAAATCCATGT
>JASDQU010197176.1:8409-18661 GCA_032191745.1 Picea mariana | reverse complement strand
TTTTAATCACATGATGAGATGGATGATTGTCGTATTTCGGGACTTCTTCCTTCACAACTTTCAACCTTTGTAATATTTCAAATCTCTGAAGTAGATTTCTCCAAAGTAGATCAGATGATCATTATTCATTCTTTCGTTAGTCAGATGATCCTAGCTTGTCTAGAGGTTTCGAACAAATCAACGATTACGACTTAATCAAGAGTTGAGATGAACCACTCTCATTTACTTCAATACTTTGGCTATTCCATTACTCTATCCTTCCACTGTACTAGATAAACAGTTGAGAACACTCATGAAGTTTCATTTAGATCGAATGCCTCATGTCCACTTCGGGATTTTGAAACTTTTTCCTTCGTGATTTAGGCACTTCAGCCTTCGAGACATCCAAACTTTGTCCTTTGGGAATTCTTCTTTCGATACTTCATGACTTAGGTGATTTATTGGTGGTGAAACTCCCGAAGTGAAACTCCCAGAGTGACGTAACTTACTAACATCACTTGTTGACATGGCACGAGTTGAGTGGCTACCACGTGTCACTCAGATTCATGATTTACATGTACCTGAAATTTCAATTTCATATTGACACTTTTCATTATCTGACTGTTCCCCATGTCCTTGTTGACGTGGTCTATTGACGTATATCTTTGAATGTGGCACATATTCATATCCTTGATCTAAAGGTCAAAATACTATCTAAAATGTATCTCAGATCGATGGTTGAGAGTGACTTCGAAATTTCGGCCTTCGGGTAATTCAATTTCTCGACTTCACAATTATTCCAAAGTGAGATTCCCCAATGTGTAACCTCCTCACAAATTTTAACCCAGAAATACTTTTGTTCAATGATAATAATATTAGATCGACAACTTGATCTCTCTGCAATGGTTCTTTTCCTTGGTTTAAATCCAACTACTCTTCTTCTTTGCTTATCCTATCCTTCCACTCTAAGGAGATCCAATGACTATCGGGTATTCAGGTAATCGAGATCTCAGATCTCAACCCTTTCTTATCCTATATTTCCACTTAAAGTGATCCAACAGTCGAGAAGTCTCTTGAAGTAGATCAATGATCAAGGATGATTGCGGGTTTCTCAACTAGCATGACTTTTAAGACTATCGTCAAGTTCCTCAATGGAAAATTCTCATTGGTAGTGGAACTAATTCTAACCGTAGATCCATTGTTGAGTGATCATCGAAGGTATATGTGGATTGTGTAACCACAACTTGTGAGTGGTTTAATTCATCACCCAATCTCCAAAATTGAAGTTGTGTGATTGTTGGTGAGTCAACCACAATCGTCAATATTTGAATATATAAGATCTGACGGTCCTAACTAATTGTGGGATTGGAAATAACACGTTGTTTAATTCTCCTTTCGCTCTCCGCAATCTATCCATGTCATTGATTTGGCACTTTCATATCTGATGGTTACAACTTGATCTGATCGTTGACCAATCMTATGATGGTCCTTAAGCCTATGGTCACTCATATGACTGACGTTCGTTACATGAGACAATCAACACTGTCAATTTCTTGATCGGACGGTTGCTGAGGATTCTCACATTTTTCTATGCATTGATTGACTTCTCAGTCTTTCCATCGATCCCGACGAAATTTATAYAGTGTGMTCTTCCTTCTGAGCTTTGATCTTCATTCGCTAACCTTCCTRAGCTTTAATCTTTGGCATATTGTCATATTGTTTGACATTCTCATCCTTTCCATAATTTCAATGCACTTTTCCTTCTGATATTTTAACTCTGCATATTTTTTGACATTCTATGCTAACTGATATACTATTGACATCAATGACAATTTCATCTATGATAAATCAACAATGACAATTCATCATAAGAACTTATCATAACATCATAATGACATTGACTGTCGACATCAATGACAACATATCAATGACAATATGTCCAACATTGGATTCCAATCAAGTATCATTTTCTATGGGAACATGTTGCAGAGAAGAAAGTTTGAGTTGAGTATGTTGGGACCAAAGAATAGATTGTAGATATCTTTACAAAACCACTTACAAGGGAAATGGAAGCCTTTGAGTATATTCATCAGAAACTTGGGATAGTGTCTTACCCAAAATGAATTTTGAATGATATTCTTATATGTCTTAGAATTACATGAGGAAGCACCATAAATATGATAGTTTAGTTTGGGGGAACAGTTTCAGGAAAAGTTCAATCAGGGGGAGCAACCCTAAGGACAATTCAGTTAGTAGGAGCAACTCCGATGGGAAGTTAGATTTTCCATTGATGTCAAATGGGGATATATTTTTCATATTCATAAATAAAGAGTTAGATGCTTGGAGAGAGATCACATAGGCATGATTCCAGGGAGAGTGATGCTCACAAGGGGAGCATGAGGGATATGAATTCAATGTTGCATTAGAGTGTTTCCATCAATTCTAAAGGGGGATATTTTTTATTAATTGGGTTGGTTGTCATTGAAGTTAGCCCTTGAAGAAAGTCCGGTAGAAAATTCTGGTAGACCCAATAGTATTGTTAAGGGAATTAAGTTTGTTTGAGGTATAAATTTATGAATGTCAATGTATTTTCATGTAAGACTATGCTATATGTATAGTACATGTCATTCCATTTCTGGTGATATGTGAAACGTTACATAACTCCTCACAATTAGATATTTATGGTCATGTGAAGTTGGAGAACCCTCATGAGTTATCTAGAAGCCCCTAGAAGGTCAAAGAAGTCAAGTTATTCTAGAAACTCCTAGAATAAGTTTACTAGTCAAAGTGGTTGTAACTAGGAGTTAATCATGAGTTAAGTAGTTGCAACAAGAAGTGGTGAGTTTACTATTTGTGGATAAAGTGGTTGAAAGTGGACAAAGTGATTAGAAGTGTGTTAGCCTTAAAAATATGAAATTGGGTAAAGTTAGTTAGAAGGTAACCCCTTAAGGAAGCTACTTGGAGAGTATAAATAAGAGAGAAAGGGTCTCCTATTAGCATTGATTGAGCACATTGAATATCTATTCTTGTGAATTGTTATGGGCATGTATCATTGACAAATCTATATCAACGAGAATGAAGCAATGAAAAAGTTGCAGGTACGAAGGGTTGAGACTATGGGTACTGAACTAGGGTTTTATTGAATACATCCACAGGTTGCAAATTATCTCAGTAATCCAACAAATTATCCCAACACATAGAAAATTTGAGAATGAAATAAAACAATTTTTCCCATATCAATTTTTTTTTTTTTTAAAGATCCATTTAAGGGAAAAATTAGCATGCATGCCTTATATTTCTTCCCACCTCTGCTGAGAAATCCATTTATTGACCAACCAACATTAATAAAAAGAAAAGGAAACAAGAAAACTTATTTTTAGAAAAATAGAAAGAAAAGCTAATACTATGCAAAGAAAATACACTAGCCTATTCTATCCTACTCCTATCCTACACTACACTAGATGAAAATAATGAACTATGTAAATTCATAATGCCATTGTATCCATCCACGTAATCCCAAAACTGCAAACATATGTTCATGAAAAAATATTAGTAATAGAAATTGGAGAAAAAGTAGAGAACAAGTAGAAAAAATTAAAACATCAGAAACTCTATTCACTATATTAAACATGTCATAGTGATAATTCATGTGAAATATAGCTGAATAAGATCCCTCCAACCATGCTTCAATTCTATYATAAAATTCAACATTACCATCATAGAATTGATGGGGGAGTCTACGGGAAAGTAACATAGCGAATTAGAACCATGCATAAAATATGTGTGAGGTGTTGGATTACTGAGAGGGGGGGTGAATTAGTAATAGATTAATCTAATCATTTTTAACCATATAATGCAAGTGTTATATCAATGTAGCATTATCATCCAATATTTGCAGAGTAAATAAACAATGAACAAATGAACAATCACACACATACACAATACACCAGTGTTTTTACGTGGAAACCCAAAGCGGGAGAAAGCCACATAATGTTTTTTCTTATATGTCTTGAAGAATTACATTCATTGGAAGCACCAACTTCCTTTGTTTTCCAGCTGCAACTAGAAGGACGCTCCAACCCCCTAGTTTCTCAGGATACAACCTGTGGGAAGCTCCAACTCCCCAATTCTCTGGATACAACCCCCTATGATCTCCAACTACAATAGGAAGGTGGATACAACCACATGTCCTTTCTTCGTCCAACCGCCCTGATGTATAAGTAGAATTATGGAATCACTGTCACACTATCACTATGAGATATACTTCTTTAAAGTTGTACCAATCAACCTGCACCAAACAACCTGTACCAATAACCTGAACTATTCATAAACCATGCATCAACCTGTACCTCAACATGTTATCAACCTATACCATAAATAAGTGCATAAACCATGCACCAACCTATACCATGAAAAAGTGCATCAACCATGCACCAAACCTGTACAAATAAAATTTCACAACAACCTTTCCAAACAACCTATCACAACAACCTGTCTCATCAATATTATCAACCAAATCAGATCTAATCACAAAGATCAATCACCAAGAGAACTCTCAAAGATGTGCATCAACTAAGCATAACACAACAACTCATAATCATCATCAATATCAATATGTGCTTCTAATAATATATCAATACAAGTATGCTACATCATCCATAAACCATGTGTCAACAATACTACTAACAAGTGCCTCCAACCATGTACCAAGTATGTACCAATCATCTATCAACTACTCATCAACTATGAATCATCAAGATGTACCAACATCATCAACTATACACCTCATGTATGTGCCAACTCATCCACTACTTGTATCAACCATGTACCCAACATGTACCTCAACCAAAATCCCTCATCAATTTCATCATCCAAATCTGATTTGTAACTCTGTAATATACCTAGTGTATATGATCACATATCTGCAAACCTTCCTTAACTTTAACAACAAGAGACTAACATTTTCATCAAACTTTCTTTAGTCTCACATGACTAGTTTTGGATTAGTCAACAACCCTAACTTGAAATAATCATAACTATGTACCTGTAATGAATAAATATCTGAAAATAGTACACATTGTTCTTTATTGTGTTTTATGCAATTCCTCTAGGTGTCACTTCTTGGAACCTCTCAGAAAAGGAGTTATAGAAAAAATGGCATACCTTGTTGAATTTTAGCTTATTCTAGAGAGAAAACGTGTAGAGTGTGCCCCACACGGAATATTTGTTGTATGGATCTGAAAATTTTACACATAATACTATAGACTTTACTCTAACCAAAAATTTTTTTCGTACTTAATTTGGATCTGTTATGAAGAAGTTATGACGTTTTTACCCGAAATACCTGTTTTAGACTAGTTTCAGGACTAGCCACAAACCCTATTTTCCACGGAGTGTAACTCCAAAAATACAATGCCCCACAAGATGAAATTAATAACACAACTACTTAGATATGTTTTCTCAATGACCTATCAATTTCACGGTCTGAATAATTCTATAAAAAAAATTATTGCGAAAATGGTGAGATGACCTGTAAATAACATACCTTAGAAAGCATCATCAAAATAATTTATCCTCCCTTGAATTTCGGCTTTCTTTACTTCACCTTCTCTCTGAAATTAGGCTTAGATATCCTTTGGTTACCTCAATCACCTGTAGATATTCAATATTCTCAAGTTTTATATGAAATGAGAGAGCCTTACCTCTTATTTATGCTTTCATGTATCTTCCTCAAGGGGTTACGTTTTAACCATCTTAACCCACTTTCCTTATTTTAGGGTTAACCAAATTCTAACCACTTGTCCAATTAGTAATTTATCCATTAAATTTATTATCTAAATAATTTATTTTCTATCCACTTTGACTTATAGTACACTCATCTCTTCACTTTACCTCAAGGGATTACCTTCTAACCATCTTAAACCACTTTCCTTATTTTAGGGCTAACCCACTTCTAACCACTTGCCAACTTAGTAATTTCTCCATTAACTTTATTATTTAAATACTTTATTTTGTATTCACTTTGAATTATAGTACACTCATCACTTCACTTTATTATTTACCTTCTAAAAATCTCTTAAAACACTTTGACTACTTTGACCTTTTGGGGATTCTAGATGACTCATGAGGGTTATCCAACTTCACATGGCCATAACTCTCTAACCGTGAGGAGTTATGTGATGTTACACATAACAATGGAAATGGAATGAAACGTACTATCCATATAGAATAGCATTACCTATAAAGATATCAAAACTCATACCATTATCCATCAAACAAACTTGGGTCCATTACCCAAACCCGAGTTCTCCAACTTCACATGGCCATAACTCTCTAACCCTGAGGAGTTATTTGACGTTCCACATACCATCGGAAATGGAATGACATGTACTATCCATATAGAATAGTATTTCCTTAAAATGTATTAAAACACATACCATTATACATGAAACAACATTGGGTCCATTACCCAAACCTCTGTGCTACCGTAATTCACTACCAGACTTTCTCCAAGGGTTGACATCAATATACAATATCACTATCCAATGGTTGACATCAATTACAACCAACAATCCATCAACCTAATCCAATTGTCTGATAATATCCCTCTTTGGAATTGATGGCAACACCAACATTGATGGCAACACTTAGTCATGATAACATTCATGCTTATACTCCTCATCAATGTTTCTATCTCTCCCCATTTGACATCGATGGAAAAGAGTATATCCCTTTGGGGATGGTCCCCTTGACTGAACTCTCCTTTGGGATGCTCCCTATGTCTACATGACTTTGATTTTTATTTGTGTTTATAAGCCTCTGATTACTCTCTCTCCCTTCATATGCATAATATCTCCCCCTTTGACAAAGGGTATCACTCTGAAGTCATATCGCTCATTATTCCCTTGTGACAATTGCTCCCCTTAGAAACATGCCTCTATACTCTCTCTCCAAGAATTTACCTTTGCATTTGATAAATCTCCCCCCCTTTGTCCTATTTATGGTGCTTCCTTGTGTACATCTAAGACATATAAAATAAGCATTCAAAAGCATTCATTTTGGAGTAGAAATTACTCCTAGTCTCTAGCGAAGATACTCAAGGGCTTCCTGTGGAAGCGGTTTTGTAAAGATGTATGTCACTTGTTCTTTTGTTCCCACATATTCTAATCTGATGTTCTTCTTTGCAACCTGTTCCTGCAGAAAGTGATACTTGGTTGGAATTTTCTTCGTCTTGGAGTGCATCATTGAGTTCTTTGAGATTCTGATGGTGCTTGTATTATTACAATAGATTGGAATGGGATCATCATACTCAACCTGTATATCTGTCAAATTTTGTTTCATCCATAGAACTTGTGTACAACATGTTGTTGCTGCAATATACCCTGCCTTGGCTGTAGATAAGGATATTGTTGATTGTTTCTTTCTTAGTCAAGATACTAAACACTCACCCAAGTAGAACATTGCTCCACTGGTGCTTCGTCAGTCATCAATGCAACCTTCCCAATCTGGATTTGTGTAGGCAATAAGTGATAGATCCTTTCCTTTTGGATACCATAATCCAAACTCTTATGTTCCTTTGAGATATCTGAAAATCCTCTTCACTGCTAATACATGTGATTCATTTGGTGTTGCTTGAAATTGTGCCACCTGTCCAACTGCCTCCATTACATCTGGTCTAGATGTTGTCACTTATAGTAAGTTACCAATCATTGATCTGTATTTCCTCTGGTCTGTAGAATTTGAATCATCATCTTTTCTCAACTTGCAACTAGTTTGCATAGGAGTGGTAACTGGTTTGAAATATTCCATTCTGAACCTCTTTAGCATTTCTCTGATATACTTAGTTTGAGAAATAAAAATTCTTTGGTTTCTGTAATGATATCCCCGACCAACCTGAGGCCGAGGTACGCCACTCCAGAGAAACCACTCATGCTCTGACGCCAGTCGGTAACATTCCCAGCCATCAGGCTGGTCCATGCTACTCTAGGGAACACTTTCATTCCCATACTACGGAACATACAATAGCATACCTAGTAGTCAACTAAGAAATGCCACCTAAATTTACTCTTTAGACTGCATGTAACTAAAACATATACATACAACATGCTCACGGAAGCTTTACATCTAAACATAAACAACAATTACTTTCTGTAACATACAAATTTTATATTAAAATAACAGTAATTACTGATATGCATCATTTACAGGAAATTACCCATAAACACATAAGCAATCATAGTCACATATATGATAAAATTGTAACATGGGCATGTAAATAACAAAACAACATATCCATATATCATACAATTGGTACTTATCTTAGAAAGTCTGTCACCAACTGCTTATAGAGNCTCAACTTGCAACTAGTTTGCATAGGAGTGGTAACTGGTTTGAAATATTCCATTCTGAACCTCTTTAGCATTTCTCTGATATACTTAGTTTGAGAAATAAAAATTCTTTGGTTTTTGTAATGATATCCCCGACCAACCTGAGGCCGAGGTATGCCACTCCAGAGAAACCACTCATGCTCTGACGCCAGTCGGTAACATTCCCAGCCATCAGGCTGGTCCATGCTACTCTAGGGAACACTTTCATTCCCATACTACGGAACATACAGTAGCATACCTAGTAGTCAACTAAGAAATGCCACCTAAATTTACTCTTTAGACTGCATGCAACTAAAACATATACATACAACATGCTCACGGAAGCTTTACATCTAAACATAAACAACAATTACTTTCTGTAACATACAAATTTTATATTAAAATAAAAATAATTACTGATATGCATCATTTACAGGAAATTACCCATAAACACATAAGCAATCATAGTCACATATATGATAAAATTGTAACATGGGCATGTAAATAACAAAACAACATATCCATATATCATACAATTGGTACTTATCTTAGAAAGTCTGTCACCAACTGCTTATAGAGAGTCCACGAACCTCTCAGCCATAGAATACATTGTTCATCACTCTCAACAGTGAATCACCCTCGAGCTAGGACTGAACTCCACCCAGGGTAAAGGGATTCCTATCCAGGCTAAGGCTCATGGACAATAGGAAAGACTTTGTCTCAGGTGCTCACTCAACTAACAGCCTACAACCTCTCATTCCCCACATGCCTATCCCACCTAAGGAAGTGTGCCCCTTCTCTGCTCAACAGTCCCTCGGCTGCCCCACTTCCCTTCCAGGGCTTCAACAACAAGCTGAACCAGAAGTCTTAGATCATTGTAGCTATAGTTTAGCACCTACGAAAATCAATCCCCAGCAATTATCTCGCCCAGATAACTACTCACGGGCCTGAAAACCCGCTTCTTCAATCTTTCTCCAAGCTAACCAGGTACACCAACCAAAAAGGATGGGGAAACAAGCTTCAGAAAGGTGAAATGGATGTCTCAAGGATAACAAAATGTATGAGTGAAATGGTCATGGACTCATTGACTGGATAACTAAGTATGTTTTTTGGAATCATTGTGAACTCTTTGTTCCCCAAAAAATGATGGTCAATCTGTTGGTTCCCCTCTTTCCGTTCGTCAAGGTATCTCTCTCTCTCTCTCTGAAAAATCCCCCCCTGAGCTAATTTTCCCCATGATCTGAATGCATGTCCCCAACTTGACACTTGTCATATCGAAAGTTACTTTTGTCCGTCCATCCCCAACTTTAGAACTTAGGATAAACTAATTATCCATACTTTATGTTTTAGGAAATATTAATATAATATTCCCTTGACTTTTGGCCCTCCCTTTCCCTAACCGGTGAAGTTTAGTCCCCCATCTCCTTTATCATGGTCGTTTTGTGTGCAGTGATGTATTTTATATTAATCATGAGTCATGTACAAAGTAGGCACTCTAGCCTTTAACATCTAGGTGCACTGGCCTAATTCCAAGACATAAGCATTCCGACTTATAATACTGGTTCACTAGCCTATAATGCATATTATATACACAAAGGTTCATTGACCTTAATATTGCTTGCACTTAGTTATTGCACGTTGTATCCTCTATCTTTAAGGTTGCACGCACATTAGTTACTGTGCGCGATATTCATAAATGTCCACATTACATCCCTTTACTGCACAGTATATACGCGTACCATGCCATGAAAGGTGTATTACAAGAAATTATGTCTAAACAACTCACTAGCTTAAATATACTTGTATTATATTTACATTTGGGTTCGGCCGAGGGATATTACAATCCCCTCCCCTTATTTATGCATTGTCCTCAGTGCATCATGTACCCATATACAACAAAATTCTAA
>JASDQU010197175.1:1329-19523 GCA_032191745.1 Picea mariana | reverse complement strand
AGAGTGTACATACTTCTGGGGTGTAAATACTTCATGGAGTATAAACATGGCTGAAAGTAAAAGAC
This sequence comes from Picea mariana, assembly GCA_032191745.1. NCBI lineage: Eukaryota > Viridiplantae > Streptophyta > Pinopsida > Pinales > Pinaceae > Picea > Picea mariana. The sequence continues at coordinate 19,458 of JASDQU010197175.1, read as the reverse complement.
CTCTAAATCAGGAAGATAATCAGTCTCCACAACCAACAAACTTTACTCTTGGTAAATCCCAAGCTCATCGGGAAACTGTCAATTCTTCCATACCAAGCTCTAAGAGCTTTCTTCAATCCGTACAGAGCCTTCCTCAACTTGAAAACATCTGTCTTTTTATCTTCAACCTCAAACCCTTGAGGTTTTTCTATATACCCTTCCTCTTCAATGACACCATATAAGAAAGTTATTTTCACATCCATCCGGTGTAACTTCCACTTCATCTTAGTTGTAAGTGCTATGATGGTTCCGATTGAAGTGTATCTAGCTACAGGAGGAAATGTCTCTTCATAATCAATGCCTTCCTTTTGAGAAAATCCACAAGCTACAAACCTTGGTGTATATTTCTCAATACTTCCATTACCATCATGTTTTATCTTGTATAGCCATTTGGAAGACACCACATCCTTGCTCTTTGGTTTGAGAACTAATTCTCATACATCATTCTTTATAATGGATTGGTATTCTTCTATCATGACATCTGCCCATTCTTTCTTCTGAATGGATTCTTCAAAGCAAGTAGACTCCTTCTCTATGATATCACACATCAAGGCCATATAACTCGAGAATGGCTTAGGTTTCTTAACTTGTCTGATGGTTCCTTCGGGGGCACCATACTTCTCTCCATCTTGAATAAGTTCCCTTTCCCATGTTGGCTTTCTCTTGTGAGATATTGTCATCTGGGGAGGTTCTTGAGATTCTATCATATCATGATCTTCATGAATCTCATCATCAGGGGAAACAATGACTTCCCTCACTGGTTCTGCAACTCTGGGAGCTATAGGTTCTTCTTCATATACTTCTTCAATATGGCATCTCCTTGATTTTTTGAGTGTTGCATCTTCATCAAAGGTTACATATATGTTGATCTCAATATGATGGTAACCTAGTATGTAAATTTTGAAGGCCTTGGAGACCTCGCAGTATCCAACAAATATTCCCTTCTTTCCTGAAGGGTCCAGCTTGGTTCTCTTCTCTTTCAGAATGTGTACAAATATTGGACAACCAGATATTTTGAGATGGCTTACTTCTAGCTTCTTTCCGGAGAACATCTCTTCGGGGGTTTTGAACCCAAGTGAACTATGGTATAATTTGTTGTGTACATACATTGTTGTTCTTGTTGCTTCTGCCTATAAGTGCATTGGAAGATCTTGATCATGGATCATAGTCTTCACTGCTTCCATTATAGTTTTGTTATTTCTTTTTGCTACACCATTTTGTTGAGGATTGTAGGGAGTGGTGAGCTCCCTCTTAATCCCTGCATCTTTGCAAAAGCTTAAAAGATCATTTGAGGTGTATTCTCCTCAATTATATATCTTGAGTATTTTGATCTTTCTTTCAGAGAGATTCTCTATTAAGGTTTTGAATTCCTTGAATTTACCAAACACTTCATCTTTTGATTTCAAAAAGTAAACCCAGGTTTTGCGAGAATAATCATCAATGAATGACACATAGTATTTAAACCCACTAAGAGAGTTTGATGACATTGGGCCACATACATCTGAGTGGATGAGTTCCAAGACTCCTTCTACTTTACTCTCGCTCTTCAGGAAGGGATCATTTATGTTCTTTCCTTGTGCACATCCTTTTCACACACCTTCATGATCAACTTTGAATTCTGGTAGATATGTGACTACCTTGCTCACATATGGTAAGGCTTGTGGTTGATGTGAGCTAATCTTCTATGCCAAATTTCACATGGACTCTCAGTGGAGTGAATCGAGGCTGCATTTGAGTGACCTTTTAATTTATACATGCCAATAAAAATTGCATCTTCTAAGGTTTTTCCTTTAGGCCACATAAGAACTTCTCCATCTATGAAGGCAACATCGAAGCATTTCTTATCTAAAGTTGAGATAGAAAGTAATTTCTTTGTCAAACCTTGTACATATAGTACATCCTTCATCTTCATTGGGGTCCCTGAATCAAGTTTGTTATTGGACTCTCCCACACCTTTGATAGGGTATTGATAATCATCTCCAAGTGTAACTTTCTGGGGAAAGTTCTTTTCTGCAAGGCTAGAGAAAATGTCTCTCTCACCTGTCATGTGCTTGGAAGCACCACTATCTATGAGCCAAGTATCCTCACTAGGTGATATTGATCCTCAGAGGGCAGAGATTAAGACATAGTCTTCAATCTGTTCTTTAATCATCTTTGTGGGTGGCTCTTCATCTTCAACTGTATGGGCATGATGTCTTTTGTTTCTTTTCTTGTATTCTTCTCTTCTAGTTGGACAATTCTTAGCAATATGTCCCATCTTATCACAATGATAACATTGGTGAGAGAAGAAATCTTTTTCTCTTCTTTGACCTTTTTAAAACTTCTGGAATCTCCTTGGAGGGTGAGATTCTTTATGAGAGTTGCTGAATCTCTTTGGGGAGTGAGATTCCTTATGTTGATGAGTCTCCTTCTGGAAGTGAGACTTCTTCTTTCCTCCTTTAGTATGAGCAGCTAGGGCTTGATCTTCATCTCTTGATAGCATTGCTTATCGATTGGCTACTCTTGATTCTTCTTTAACACATTCTTCCCATAAGCTGTCAAAGTGGATTTTCTCCTTCCTTGCATAGATGGTTTAGATAAAGGCATCCCAAGGTCTTGTGAGACCATTAAGAGTTCTCATTATGAGTTCATCCTCATCTAGGGTGTCTCCAATTGCTTCTAGTTGTTCCTTGAATTGAGAGATTCTAGGGAAATAGTCGTGGATTGTTTCTTCTTTCTACATCTTTGTACTTGTGAGTTGAGTTCTTAGATTCATCTTCCAGTTGATGTTCTTTCCTTCATACATTCTGGTTAGGACATCAAGCATTTATTTTGGAGTATTCTTAGATGCCACTTGAGGGATCAAGTGATCCTTGATAGAGTCTATAATGATTCGTTTGGCCCTAACCATATCCTTCTTGTACTTTTCTTTAGTTACAGCTTATGTAGGTTCTGGTACATCTTTCTTAATGAATCTTGCTAGGTCATTCTCTTCAAGAATGAGTGTAATCCTATGCTTCCAGGCACGGAAGTTAGCCACACATTCTAGCTTGTCAACAAGCTTGGTGTTTATAGACTTGTAGCTGGGAAAATGACCAAAAAATGAAAGTGCTCATAAATTAAATCTGAACATACCAGGAGGTGTACTTGGCTGAGGCGAGTAGCCCGGTGTAGTCAGATTTCAGAAAATCCAAATTTTACCCCTTCAAACTGGGCCTGCAGAAATCTAGACTATTACTTTTGGTACTGGTTCTTGTTTCCTGGTTTTCTAGTTTTCTAGTACCAGTGAAAACTAGGGTTTCACTTTCTAGGAGTTTTTTCCACTATAAAAGTGTGTTGAGGCTGCCAAAGAGTTCGCTAGGCTAGGGTACACTTCCTTGATGAGTTTTAGGCTGAAATTCCTCTTCGATAAAAAGCTCTGATTTTCTTGTACGACAACTGTGACGTTTTTGCTTATCTAGTGAAGGGTGCTCTCTTCAGCTTAACTTTGATACCATGTTAAGTTTTGAGCTATTATTAGGTTTGTTTTCAATTTACTAGATAACCATAGCATAGTTAGGATCACTGAGAGAAACACAATCACAAGATACACATCATTTATCCTGGGAAACCCTCATGGGGGAGAAAACCCAACAAAACTTCCTTAATATATATAGCCAATACAATGCCAAGACAATAAACCAAAACACTAGAGAATATCCAACACTAAGCAATGTGCCTCTCTCTTCCTTCTTCCGGCAGCTGGAAACTGCATCTTCCTTCAAACTTGCGCACTTGATGAGTGAGTTGCATGAGTGAACAAATGAGGCGCTAGCCTCCTTTATTTATACTAGTTGGCAAGCGTTGGAAAGGTGTCTCTTCACTAGGCATGGTCGACTTCTCTTCTTAGTGGTTAAAACCACTTTAGTTAGGCATGGGGGCAGACTTCTTAATTAGCATAATATAATTAGGGTTTGACCATTTCACAAAAGGGGATTGGTCATTTACAATGCCTGACATGATCAATCCACAAAAGGGGATTTATTTAATTCATAATGACTCAATAATAAATAGAATACTCTTTTCAGTTACAATTTTTCAACACTTGGATCGGTAAATTAGTATTATTTCCTTATTTGCCTTGCTTTAAGAATGTTTGGTCTCTTATGGGATTTTTAATGGAATAAAATTTGATATTGATCTACATTTTATTTTAAAAATATTCCTACGATAAATAAAATATAATTGAACTATTGTGGACACTATTGGTTTCAGAAGTTTGAACACTTGATGAATGACGTTGACGTTAATGGACCTAATTTACAAATTACTAGTGATGATTTAGAATAGATTTATATCTATCATAAAGGTTGTACATATGCTCTCATGTTTTTTATTAACTCTTAAGTATTTTTCCCTTACTCAACTTTGCGCTTGATTTGTTTGATTTATTGATTAAGTGAGTAATTATTCTAATGCATCATGAAAAATTGATGGTTGATTAGTTGATAAATCTAGTTGAGTTCAGCTTATGTTTGGATTAATGGGATTTATACACCTCCTTGTTCCTTAGAACAGTCGCCAATCATGAGACCTTAAGTGGTTAAAATCAATCGGATGAATCCTAGACTTAAGTGTTGATTATGTGTCCTGGAGGTCCTAACCATGCAGGATAGGTTGGGCGAGTAGTTCCTTATGCTATCTCCATGTGATATGGTTGTTAAATAATAGTGATGTTGTTTTCGGTTGATTATGATGAGATTGAATTGTGATTATTAAATTATGTTGTGACGCAATTCACTTGTCGTAACGTTTAGTCTAATTTTTTTTTTTTTACCTATTTTTGTAAACTCTATTTGTTGTCGTAACGGAGGGGTCATTACAACAAAGCCTAGAAAGAAGTGCATTAGGACTACCCCAAAGAAGGTGAATATGGTAAATGGGTTGGATGTTGGATTAGAATAAGTCAAAGGTTTAACGACAACAACATTGTTCTGGCATTTCATGAGGAAGATGGTGAGCTAGTCGTCTCTATGCAATTGGTTAATGGAGGTTTGGAAGCATGTTCTCAGTTACATCCATGTTTTTCATGTGTTGGTCAGGGGTTGGATTTTCTTTGTGGTAAAAAATAAAGAATACATATCTCTATTGCTCAAAAGAAATTGGAAATGGTGGCCTCAAGTCTATTCTCAAAAAATTGGAATTTGGGTACTGACCTAAGGCGTGAACCTATCTTTCTACAACAATTTTGGGTTCTCTTGTTGGGACTTCCATTAGAGTTATGAAATTTAAAAATTTTGGAAGGGGTAGGGAAGTATTTTGGTTGATTCAGTACTATTGAAGAAAACTTTAGTTCCAAAGAGGATATGAGGGTGGTTAAGGTGTTAGTACAAATCAACCTACGTTACGGGTTGCTTGTGAACATAAAGGTAGTTTGGGGAAAGTGGTTTTTTTTTAGAAACTAGAATTTTGGAGAGTCTCATTTGGATGCAATGGATGTGTAACATCCCCACTATAATCCCCAGTTTAATTAATGCTTAATGTAGATATAATATGTGGCTATGACCAAGCGAAGTAATATGTGAATTGTATTTCTATGTTTTAATAATAAAATGTGATGTCGACTACTAAGGGGACATGGATAGAGATGGGGGATGAATTAATCCACAATAGACGGGAGAGTCTAGGATAATGGTCAAGAGGGGTCCAAGGGGGAATTACTCATGTCTAATTATTCACCCACATTCCTGAATTTTATTATCATTATGTATTAAGCTCTATTTTTTTATTGATTGTCCCCAAAGCAAATCATTTAATGCATGTAAGAGGGTGAGTGTGAGAAGTCGCATCCCATAGTTATTGGGAGCATGGGAGCTAAGTAAAATTAGCAAGGGGAAGTGTGTGAGTCAAGAAAAGCAATCCATAGGAGAGGAAATTCGTATGGGTGGCTACCACAGTTTTACACAATCAGTTTTTGGGCATGAACGTCAAGTAGAGAGCAATAAAGGGAGCTTGGAGCTAGAACAACCATGGAGGGAAAATTGTAGAGCATGATGGAGTGTATTTGGAGATGAAGATTGAATAGCTAGGTTTTTAGGCCTGAAGAGTGAACTCATTAGTGAGTTTCACTATAACAACAAGTGTTGTTGTATTTTTTTTGGTAGTTCTTCTGGCAACAAAATTCCCTTGAGTTCCCAGCTAAGAGATTCCTAGTTAACTGTGCCAGAGAGACCTTGATAAATGAATGGGATGCATGAGGTACTGAGATCAATGAATGGGTACATTCCTTGGGTTGGGTAGGTCAAGAGGAAGAAAGCTAGTGGAAAATCGGGATAGCTATAGGATAATATCATTGGGTTGTGGGATTTATGAGCTATGAGTGGACAATGAGAGACCACCCTCTTTTGTGGATTACTAGCCTCGAGTCGGAGGTGACTTGCTATTGAGATTTGGAACAATAGGTATATGGTTGGGTGGAACGTCCGTCCCAAGTAGTTGGTTGCTCAATTCTTTATAAAATATAAGTGTTTTATCTTGTTGTTGTTTGTATTATGAGTTTATTTGATGTGCATTAACTCTTTGTAACAAACTGATTTATATGTTGTTGAAATTGAGTTTAATAGTTGCATTTTATGTTGTTTTAGCATGTTATAAATGCATCTAAATAATGGTAACATTTAACAGTTAAATATGTATGTAATTCATAGTTGTAAGCTACAAGAAATTGAATTAGAAGTAAAAAAATTGTTTTTATGAGTATTCTGCGTCGTAATGTTCCTCAGCTACGCTGGGGAATATTACATTATGGTATCAAAGTGTATGCTTCAAACACCGGGCTTGTATGGGCTCGAACCAGTGCGAGTTTGAAAAATTTGTTGTTACATATTTTTTTTGTGACGAATTTGGGGGGAAAACAGAGAAAAACAGACTGAAATCCACAAATTCGTGAGCAAAACATGATTTTAAATGAATCATGATTGTCTAAGAGAGGTTCAATGGAGTAGATTTGCAGTTTTGCAGAGTTAAATTCGATTTGGAAGGTCAAAATTCAAGTTTTAATGGTCGTTGTATTGTTTTACAGAGTTTAGTGAATCAACAACCGAGATCACGTTTGATCACGAGATGAGTGACTAAGATTCACTTTAATAAATTTAAAAATTCATAAGGTTGTGGTTGTTTGAAAGGTTGAGTAAATCAACAACCGATATTTATTTCGATGATTGAGAAAATGGATCATATCGACAATCTGCATTCATTTTGGTCATTGGAGAGGTTGGAGTAGAATCAATGGCCAATATCATCTAGACTAAGAGATCGATGGCCTGGATACACCTAGGGTTTTGTCAAAATTTCCAAGTATTGAAGTTCGCCAAGAGAAATCATTGACGACCGATGATCGGGTTGGTCGAATTGGTGAAGAGTTTAGGTTGGTCAAAAAAAATCTCTAAAAACCGATGGTCGATGGCCAGGCATTGACAAAGTTGGATGAAGTTAGTAGATCAACGACTGAGATCATTTATTAATGGGAGATCAACAGTCCAAATTCATCAGTATTTTAGTCAAAAAAATTCTAAGTGCTAGAGTTGGCCAAAGCAAAACGTCGATGATCAGCGGTCATGTCGGTCAGATTCGACAAAGTGCTTTCAATTGCCAACGAATATTCCCGATGGTTGGGTGTCGGTTGATTCAAAGAAATGTTTCATTTGAACAACAAAAATGATCGATGGGTCGATGGTTAGGCGTCAGAGAAGTTGGCGAAGTGTTCTGATTGTCCAAGACAAATGAATGATGGTCAATGGAGAAAAGAGGGTGATGAAGTATCATGCCACATTATCATCCACGTGTCATGCCACATCATCCAAGTTAATACCTCTGGATGATGTGTCATGCCATGTCAGCATCCACCTGTCATGCCATGTCAGTAGTCGCCACATTAGCACAAAAGTGGTCGATGTCTGATGGTCAGGTCGACCGGTTTAACAAGGTGTTACAAGTGGTTGCCAAGAGAATATACCAATGCCTGATGGTTCAATGGTCGGGTGTCGGCGGAGTAGGTGAGGAGATTCATTCGCTAATGAAAATAATTGACAATCGACGACTGATGATCGGGGTGGTTGGTTTAGCGTTGTGTTGTGAATCGGTTGTCAAGGGAATGGACATACGACCGACGGTCACGTCGACAGTTCGAGAAAAATGTTGCGCACGAACAAAGAAAAGTGTTGATCATCGACAGAGCTCGGATCAATGGATCAGATTACACACGATTTTATATCAACGACCTAGATTTAAAGGGGTTTTATAATAGTAAAACAATCAATTTTATATGAAATTTTCTAAATTTTTCATATTTTTGAAGGTCATTAACTTGCAGGGAAATTTTGAGGGCCTAAACAACGTTTTGAGGAGTTCTAATTTTTGAGACTGTTAGTGTTGTAGGCACCACATAAAGTTTTTGTGGATTAAATAAAAGAGCTAGAGGAGATCTTTCCAATGAGCTAATTTGTCTGTAAAACATAACTCGTATGAGAAAGTTACAACCAAAACAGTAAGGGTAAAATTTCAGTGCCACATTACTTCTAGAGGGCATAACTTCTTGCTCAAAAGTTTGTTTGGGACACAGGAGCAGTCTATGGAAAGCTTGTGTTCCATAGAAAACAACCATGGAGATAGATTTAGGATTTGGGTATGTAAAAATGTGTAGGAAGAAAAAGAAGCCTCCTGTAGCATACAGGGGTAAATTGGGTAAAACAGTCAAAACTTCTTCGGACCATAACTTTCAACTCGGAGCTCATATTTGAGCAAACAAATAGTTGTTGGAAAGGTATTGAGGGAGAGAAGAGACCTCTACACCTAGAATATTGTTTTGCGAAATAAAATTTTCCAAAAATTAATAAAGATATTTTTGTAACAATAAAAGAGTGGAAACTACAACATGTAAATGTTGTAACTTTTTGCTCATAACTTAGATTGAGGCATGGGTTTGCAACCGTTCAAAAGTTGTTTCATAGAGAATGCATCTAAGGAATCGTATTTTGATTTGGTGCATTGTGTCTTTCATAAGTTGGGATAAAGAGTAACATGTATTATAATTGATGAAATGTTGTATGCTATGCATGTTCTAACAATAATTATTACATGCATATTTCTTATAGAATTAGAGGTACGAGAAAGAAACTTTGGTTCTTACATGAGGACCAGAGTCATGGAAAATGCTCAAGGATCTTACAGCCACGAGGAGGAGATCAGAGATCTTCATGTTAGCATGGGTAATGTTGAGACAAAGTCTAATGGGAGAAGAGACGAGCAAGAGCCTGTAACTATGAGAAGAATGCATAGAGAAGTGTAGAGCTATAAAGCTAATAATGAAATGATTATGAAGGCTCGAGAAGAGATACTTCAAAGTTTGAGTATGCTACACAATCAAGTTAACAAAGACTCTAGCACCAAGCAAGCATCTAGTGCTATAAAAGTGACAACATCTAGATCCCAAAGCAAAAGGGATGATCATAGAAATGACAGGCAGTCAAGAAGCATGAGTAGGCCCCATCATTCTCCAAGGAAATCCACCAGAAGAACTCATGCAAGTTCAGGGTCAAGGAGCAACCCAAGTGTGTCTCCTATCTGGAGGAAAATAATAAGTCTTGAGGCGGACATATTGCAAGGTGAACTCAGGAAAATCAAGCCACCAACTTTCAATGGTGAGCACGAGAGAGGAGAAGAGGTCAAGGCCTGGCTGTTGGAAATAAATAAATATTTCCAGTTGTATGATTACCCCTCCCGGGTAGAAGCTATAATTGCAAACTACCACTTGCAAGTAAAGACAACCATGTGGTGGTATCAACTTAAGAAAACCAAGCACCTTGATAAGAAGGGGATTTCATGAAGGCAATTCAAAGGATATTTCCAAGAGAAATACTAGTCCGAGCATTACTATGAAAGGAAGATGAAAGAGTTATTTGAACTCAAGTTGGGAAGCATGATAATGGACAAATATGAAAATAGGTTCTTTGAATTGTTGAAGTATGTTGACTTCATAAAAGATGAGAAGGTTAAAATCTAAAGGTTTCTAAGTGGGTTACCCTCCTTCTAAAGTGACAATATACAATATGATAACCCCAAAACCTTGGAGGAAACCATATGAAGAGTAGAGCATCTTTATGAGCAGAGAAGAGGGAGGCCAACATTCCAAAAATCTTGGAATGACAAGATGAAAGGGAAAAAGGATCAGAGGCAAAAAGGTTTTAAGCCACCCTTTTTTAAGAACAACACCCAAGAAAATCAACAAGGTTAGTCAACCTAAAATGAGCACAAGACTACATATTAATTTGGGAAAAGGCCAAGGTAGCGGCCCGTGCAATGTTGAGGATGTGAGGGAAATCACATATGTAGGAACTAACCTCACAAAGGAGAAAGAATGAGGATTGTCCACAACATCCAAGACGATGAAACAGTGGAAGACATGGGAGGAAACATGCCAAGGATTTATGCAGCCTTGGACAACAAGCAAGTGGAGAATCAATTCCCCCGTGATTGAAGTGGAACGTAAGATTGATAACTAGCCCATAACAATTTTAATTGATTTTGGAGCTACCCATAGTTACATAAATGCTAACATTGTTGAAAGATTTCACTTGTAAAGGAGTAAGCATAAGAAATATTGGTTAGTTCAGTTAGCCACGAAAGCTAAGAGAAAGATTAATGAGTTTGTTAAAGATTGTCTGATAGATATGAATGGACTCAATACAAAGGTAGATGTAAACATCATACCATTGGGTTCACGGGATTGTCTAATTGGCATGGATTATTTGGAAAAACACCATGATGTCCTAGACTGTTACAACAAGACAATCACATGTCTTGATAAAGAAGGGTACTAAGGCAAGATTCAATGCATTCCAAGAATTGTAGTTGTTAGAGAGATTTCAACGATGCAATTGAAGAAGAGTTTCATGAAGGGATGTCAGATTTTTGTAGCCCACATAGAAGAGGCAACCAAAGATAAAGTAGAAAGCATTGAAGACCATCCGGTCTTAAGCTATTTTGAATATGTTTTTAGGGAAATCCCAGGACTACCACAAAAGAGAGGCATTGATTTCTCTATTGATTTGGTGTCAGGAGTTGTCCCAGTGCCCAAGACACCTTACATAATGGGCACACCAGAATTGAAAGAGTTGCAAATGCAGCTTGAAGAATTGTTAAAGAAGGGGTATATATGCCCAAGTGTGTCACCTTAGGGAGCCCCAATGCTCTTTGTAAAGAATAAAGATGGAACCTTAAGGCCATGTATTGATTTTAGACAGCTGAATAAGGTCACCATAAAGAAAAAATATCCTTTGCCAAGGATTGGTGATTTGTTTGATCAGCTGAAAGGTGCAAGAATCTTTTCAAAGATTGACTTGAGATCAGGTTATCTTTAAGTGAGTATTAAGGAGGAAGACATTGACAAGACAACATTCAGGACAAGATACGAGCATTATGAATTCACAATAGTGCCATTTGGACTATCAAATTCCCTTATTGTTTTTATGTGTCTAATGAATGGAGTGTTCAGGGAGTACCTTAACAAGTTTGTAATTTTGTTCCTAGATGATATACTCATCTACCCCAAGTCAGAAGAGGAACATGAGCAACATCTAAGAATGGTGTTGCAATTTTTAAGAAAGCATAAATTGTATGCTAAGCTAAGTAAGTGAATCTTTTATCAAAAGACGATTCACTACTTGGGGCATATCATTTCAAGAGAGGGGGTAGTAGTTTATCCTGAGAAGATAGAAGCCATTATAGGATGGCGAGTGATAAGAAATTTCACGGATATTAGATCATTCGTGGGTCTTGTCAGTTATTACTAAAGATTCATAAAAGGATTCTAAAAGACTGCAAACCCAAACACTTATTTGCAAAAGAAGGGAGTGAAATTTGAATGGACTTCCAAGTGTGAAGAGAGATTTCAACAATTGAAATACAAATGCGCCAATATTGAAGATTGCAGATCCAGAAGAAAATTTTGTGGTGTGCACAAATTCATGAAAGGGAGGGATTGGTGGAGTCCTTACACGAAAGGATCATGTGGTGTGTTATGAGTCCAAAAAATTAAAGGAGCATGAGAAGAATTATGTTACCCATGAATTGGAATTAACAACTGTACATGCATTAAAAATGTGGAGACATTACCTCATGGGGAGGATAATTGAGATAAGGATAGACCACGGTGGTTTGAAGCATTTGTTTGGATAGACAACATTAAATGCCATACAAACTAGATGGTTGAAATTTTTGAGTGAATATGACTTTGAAATTAAGCATATAAAAGGCAAGGAAAATCAAGTGGTTGATGCACTCAATAGGGGAGCTCATGAAGTGCATATTGCGACCATCAACATGTACATGGCCGATATGAAAGATAAAATTATTGCAACAACAAATTTGGATCATCAGTATTTGAGCATAAAAGAAAAATTGCAGCAAGGAGATTTTCAATAGAAACTTAATTATTTTGAAGTGAAAGAAGATGGAATTCTCATGTACAAAGGTAAAGTATATGTACCGAATTCCAATGAAATGAAAAATGCAGTGCTAAAGGAAATGCACAATGTGCCATGTGTTGGACATCTAGGATATCAAAAGACAATTATAGCTGTGAGAAGCCAATACTTTTCGCCAGGAATGAAGAAAGAAGTAGCTAATTACATAGCCAGATGTCTAGAATACCAGAAGGTAAAGATAGAGCATAGGCATCCAACAGAGTTATTATAGCGATTACCCATTCCAGAATGGAAGTGGGAAGTAGTTACGATTGATTTTATTACAAAGTTTCCCATAACAACAAAGCAACATGATTCCATCATTGTGGTGGTGGATAAATTGACTAAGGCAACACATTTCATTCCAGTGAAGATGTTATCCCTTATGAACTAGAATGTATTATGTAATTGTGACTTAGGTTGGTGAGCCAGTAAAGTTGAAAAGGGGCCAGGGTGCTTAGGAAATGTAATACTTCATATACATTAATAAAATACACCGTTGGTTGCAAGACAGACAAGGACAAAAGAGATAGGGGGCTATGATTCCACGAGAGAGGGGGCTTACGGGGCTAAGTCTTTTTATTATATTTTATTTACCCATAATTGATTTTATGGAAAAGATGGGTCACATGAGCTTCTTGGGAGGAAGGCCATGTGGTTCTTGTCTTCATGTAATTATATAAACATCCCGTGGGGGATTTTTTGGGGGCTTCTTCTTGTTGTGCTTGTTCTTCTTCTTCTTCTTTTTCTTCACTCATTCTTGCTAATTCGTGTGCTCTTGGTCTGAGCATGGATACGAATGGTTGTTTGGGTGGCTCTTGGTTAATCATTTTTCATTCTAGAATTCCTCATTTCACTCTGGTTGAATTTGTGTGTTCTTGGGGGGAGCATGGAAATGAATGGTTGGAGGAGGAGAGCCATTTCTAGATGGATGGAATAATTATTAGTGTATTCTAGCCATGAATTAATGCTTGCATGTATGAGATGCTTTGGCCTGGGTTAAGTTTTGCTCACAACTGTGAATCCTGAGAGTCCCAGCATGGATATTCTTAACCAGATGCACTAGAGCCCTGTAAGGAAATGGACAACCTGAGGGACTACATGGCAGAGAAGGGGGTCCATTCTCTTGGGTTGTGCGGGTTGGATTGAAGAGAGTTGGTGTACTTTGGATTGTTGTGGGTGTTGAAAATCTTGTGAGAGCTTGAGTGCTGATTGGTTTGGGAGAACCACTTATAGATGGTTGTAATAGATTACTGATCATTCCAAGAGGGAATGGATGCATGTGTGCATGAGATTGATGGTAGTTCGGATAGAAATGTCAACAGTTGATCATCCTTGGAGTTTCGAGTAGGGATATTTCCTGACCAGTAGCACTGGAGCCCTGGAGAGAAATGGGACAGCCGGAGGGACTGCATGGCAGAGAAAGGTGTTCATTTCTTTGGGTTGTGCAGGTTGAGGGGGAAAGAGAGCTGGAAATTCAGATTTGTTATGTGGTTGGGAAACCTGAGAGCTAGTTAGCCAAATGTTGTGTGTTTTAGATTTGGCCTAGGACTCGTCCTTGTGGATTCATAGCCCTGGCTCGGGGGTGACCTGTTGTTGAGAGTAAAACAACAACAATGTCTATGGTTCGGAGGAACGTCCTTGGTCTGCATCCAGTTGGTGAATGTTTACTTGCAAAGATAAGTGCTCTATGTGTTTTCTGTATAATGTATATTCTGTTGTGTATTCAATTATCTCTAAGATATGTATTTATAATGTGCTTGTTTGTTGGTTATTTGTTGCGCATGGCACACTGTTTATTTCTTTTATGTTGTAGCATGGATCTTGATTAATGCATGTGGGTCTTTCATGCTTGATTTCAGATAGAGATCAGTTCAGAAGTGAACTTTTGGAGTAGTGTGGCCAGCCTGTGGATGGTTGGGTACGTTACAGGGTATCGTGGCCAGCCTGTGGGTGGTTGGGTATGTTACAAAAGACAGCACACAAGGCAACAAATATTGGAGAAATTTATATGAAAGAAGATGTCAAGCTACATGGGGTGCCTAAGGCAATAGTTTGAGATAGAGATCCAAAGTTTAATTTGAATTTTTGGAAGGGATTGTTCAAAGGCTTTGGGACAAATCTAAATCTCAGTATTTTGTATCACCCAACGTCCGATGGGAAAATAGAGAGGACTAATAGAATAATCGAGAACATGCTCAGAGTGTATGTGATGGATCAACCATCAAAGTGGGAATATTACATTCATTTAGTCGAATTTGCATAAAATAATGGGTATCGGGCCTCATTGAAAATGAATTCATTTGAGGCATTGTATGGCAGGAAGTGTAACACGCCAGTGAGTTGGGATAATCCAGTAGACAGAGCAGTTGTTGAGCCAGATTTGTTAAAGGAAATGAAAGAGCAGATGGTAAAGATCAAGCAGAATTTAAAAGTTTCCTGGGATAGGCAGAAAAGTTATGCAGACAAGAATAGAGTGTTTAGATATTTCAAAGTGGGTGAACATGTGTTCTTAAACGTGAAAGCAAAGAGAAGTTTGCTAAGATTAGGAAGTTGCCTGAAGTTGGAAATGAGATATTATGGGTCTTTTGAAATATTAGAAAAGATAGGGCTAGTCGCATACATGTTAGCATTTTCTGCATTCATGAAAGTGTATAATGTATTTCATGTGTCATTATTAAAGAAATATGTGTCTCACCCTAACCACATAATTGATTGGAATGTGATCTAGGTGGAGCACGAAGGGGATTCCTGAGTGGAACCAGTACACATCCTGAACTGGAAAGTCAAAGTGCTCAGGAACAAGGCCATAGGGTTGGTAAAGGTTCAATGGACCTACTACAGTCCTGAAGATGCTACATGGGAGCATGAAGAAAACATACATGAAGAATACCCACAAATTTTTGACAATTTTGAAGAAAACAGAATGCAAGGCTCCATTTTAAGAAGCTATAGTTCTAGAACCGCATGTCAAAGTCCTATCCAATTACGTTATGGACCCTGATAAAAGAATGGTTCATTCCTTGGGTTAATCCTGAAAAACGAATGGTACATTCCTTGGGTTATCCCTGATAAATGAGTGGTGCATTCCTTGGGTCGACGAGTTGAGAGGAACAAGAGATTATGGTTCGAACTGTTGTTGGAGTTATGAAAGTGCATAACTTTATTTTCTAAGTATTGAGATGTAAATTTGCATATATGTATATCAACATAGTGTGCATCAAGGACGATGCAAAATTGTAGGGGAGGGGGAATGTAACTTCCCCACTATAATCCCTAGTTTAATTAATGTAGATATAATATGTGGCTATGGCCAGGTGATGTAATATGCGAATTGTATTTCTATGTTTTAATAATAATATGTGATGCCAACTGCTAAGGGGACATGGACAAAGATGGGGCTTAATTATTCCATAAGAGAGGGGAGAGTCTAGGATAATCCTCAAGAGGGGTCCAAGGGGGAATTACCCATGTCTAATTATTCACCCACATTCTTAAATTTTATAATCATCGTGTATTAATCTCTATTTTTTGATCGAGTGTCCCCAAAGCCAATCATTGAATGAATGTAAGAGGGTGGGTGTGAGAAGTCACATCCCTTAGTAATTGGGAGCATGGGGGTTGAGTACAATCAGCTTGGGGAAGTGTGTGAGTCAAGAAAAGCAAGCCAAATGAGAGAAAATTCGTATGGGTAACTACAATAGTTTTACACAATCAAATTTTGGGCATGAACAACCAGTAGAGAGCAAAAAGAGAGCTTGGATATGGAAAAACCATCGAGGGCGAATTATAGAGCATGCTGGAGCGTTTTTTGAGCGTATTTGGAGTTGAAGACTAAAGAGCTCGGTTGCCAGGCCTGAAGAGTGAACTCTTGAGTTAGTTGCACTATAACAACAAGTGTTGTTGTTTTTGCTAGAAGTCCTCCTGGCAAAAAGTTCCCTTGAGTTCCTAGCTGAGAGATTCTTGGTTACCTATGCTAGAGAGACCCTGATAAATGAATGGGAGGCCCGAGGGACTGATATCATTCAAGGGGTACATTCCTTGGGTTGGGCAGGTCAAGAGGAAGAGAGTTGGTGGAAAATCAGGATAGTTGTAGGAGAATATCATTGGGTTGTGGGATTTTTGAGTTGTGAGTGGACAGTGAGAGACCACCCTCTTTTGTGGATTACTATACTCAGCTAGGGGGTGACTTGTTGTTGAGATTTGGAATAACAGGTCTATGGTTGAGTGGAATGTCTGTCCCAGGCAGTTGGTTGCACAATTTTTTATAAAAGATAAGGGTTTTATCTTGTTGTTCTTTGTATTATGAGTTTATTTGATGTGCATTAAATCTGTGTATGAGATTGATCATATGTTGTTGAAATTGAGTTTAATAGTTGCATTTTATTTTGTTTTAGCATATTGTAGATGCATCTAAATAATGGTAACGTTCAACAGTTAAATGTGTATGTAATTTGTAGTTGTAAGCTACAAGAAATCGAATTGGTTGTAAAATTTTTGTTTTGATGAGTATTTTGAACTGTAATGTCCCTCAGCTGGGCTGGGGGACGTTACAAAATGTCATGCAATTGGACATCTAAGAGCCAATTGTCCAAACCCTAAGTGAATAGGTGGAAGAGAGGAGAAATTTTGGGTAAGGAAGGCTCCTCTAGAGGAAATATTTGAGCCCAATAAGGTCAATGCTTAGGGGAATCAATAGTTAAATATTATTTCTATTGTTCTTAAAGTTTGTTCGGTCTTAGAAGTTGCAAAGAATCTAGAGAAGGAAAGATATTTGGAAGTGGGTAGAGTTTTGCAAGAGGTTTCACCGCATGCTAAAGGTAAGTCACCTGTCATATTTACCTCATGCATTCAGATATATCAAAATGATTCCCCATATATTTTGGGTGTTCTAAATCTATTTTCAATATTGAGGAGGGTTTAAGGGGATTAAGCATTAGGGATTCCTCTAAGAGTTTGGGTATTGTACATGGATTAGTCTTTGATGTAGTCTCCCTTACTATGGCCCTTCAATATTATATCACTCCTCTCAATGTTCAAAATATTTGTCAGTTAATGCAGGGTCATCCTCCAGATCTCCTAAGCTTTACATGCTAGGGGAGGATGTTTCCCACATCAATAACGAAGAGGGGTACAAATGTAGTACGCCCTATAATGTTGTCATCAAATCATCATATCTTCTCATATAAAAGAAATAAGGTGTAGGGATTTTTTGGGTTTTGGAAGGGAGTTTGGCCTCTAACTAGAATCCCCCGACGATTGTAGGAAGGAAGTCCTACATTGCCAAAGCAAAATCCCAGACCCCAAAGGAGGTTAGGGAGGGGAAACAACTTACCATGGGAGGGGCTCTTAGAGAAGGAAAAACTGAAAATAAAGTTCCCAAATGATGATTGTTTCATTCCTTAAATGGTAGAGGGCTAAGGGGTGCCCCAAAATAGCTAACCCTCAAAAGGTTGTATGCAATGTATAAGCTTGATGTTTTGCTCCTTCAAAAAACCATGTGTCCCATGGAAAGGGAAAACAATTTCTTGTCTTCCTTTTTAAAAGACAAGAAATTTTGCTCTTTCGATGTCATGGGCCTCTCTAGATGGATGGGAATAGGTTGGAGATC
>JASDQU010197173.1:0-19523 GCA_032191745.1 Picea mariana | reverse complement strand
CCAATATCTATAATCATCTTGCAAACTTTTTCCTTTGTTTTACAAGCAGTCCTAAACAACCTCGTTCACTGAACTAAGTCTTCTATTTCTTTCTCTGGCTTTAAAATAACTTTCCTCATCATAAGGTTCTTTCCTCCTTCTGTTGCCTCTTCTTCCACATTCTTCTGGGCTTCAGAAATGTGTTCTTCTCCTCCTCCTTCTTTATTCCTCTAGGTACATTCCCAAGATATGTGTCATGTCTTTCCATAGGCATAACATTTAACTCCACCTCCTCTACTTCTTCCTCTTCCTTGAGGAAAATAATTTCTCCCACCAAATGATCTTCTTTGGGAACTTCCTCTCCTTTAAAAGTGACAATATGATTTCTCATTCTCTTCCTTATTTTTCGGTGACTCATCATAGACAATACCCTTACCTCTATTTGAGTCTCTGCTTCTGTTTCACTGACTCTGGTTGTTGGCCAACTTTTATTATTCCTTCAATGCAATCTGATAAGCATCTTCCACTGTCCTTATGGTCATCATGCTAATATCATCATATATTTCATACCTCAAGCCATTTATATACCTGGAAATTTTTTCATCATCCTTCTCCCTTTGTATAGTTTGAATATTCAGCCTATAAAATTCTTCTGTGTACTCTTTCACTGTCATACTCCTCTGTTTCAGGTTCTGCAACTTCCTGAACAAATTTATCTAGTAATCCTTAGGTAGGAATTTTTCCTTCAATTTGGCCACCATTCTATCCCACTTCTTTATCTTCTGTTTTCTTTTGCTCCTCCTCTCTACATGTAGTTCATCCCACCACAGTGTTGCATGTCCCTTTAATTTGGTGACAACATGTCTCACCTTCCTTCCTTCATCCATATCTTCATAGTCAAAATAATTGTCGATGGACCTTATTCAGTCCAACAGCTTTTCAGCATCCAAGTTACCTTCATACATCAGGACTTCTACTTTCTCTCTAGTTCCCAACTTCACAACAACTTTCAATAAGTGTTCTTTGGCTGGATATTCCCCTGTAGCTTCTTCAATTTATATTTCTTCTCTCTCTACATCACTGACATCTCCAGTGGCAGATGTTCTCCTTTGTATTGCTTCCATAGCTTCCAACCTTGTGCTAATTTCTCTCACTTCTCTTCCTACAACATGATTTACTATAGGTATATCTACACGTATATTTTGATTTGCGAATTTCCAAAGGATCCTCATGACTAAACAGTATGCAACTTCTTTGAAATCTAATGGTCTGAAATGGTTAATCTCCTCCTGGATGGATATTAACCCTTGATATTGTCCAGCTTTCAAAATTTCTTCTTCTGGAGGATTTCTCCTGCTAAATCCTCCATACTTGTTCTTCCTTCGAACTTTGAATTCCTCAAATGGAATTCTTTGAAACTTAGTCAATTTCTGGTCCAGTTCACTCCTTGCAACTGACCTCTTCACCATCTTATGAGAAAACCCAGATTATTTTTCCAACATTTTCTCCAAATCAAAGACTTCACATACACACTCCTTGTGCTTAATATGCAGACTCTGCATACAAAAGTTCCACGCTATCTGTTATGAGCTTTGATTTGAAATACTCTCTCACACACGCACTCCTTGCATTCGGTATGCACTCCTTGCATAAACTTATAGAAGATAAATACTTGAAACTTATTCAATTATTCATTCACCATGAACTTCGTGCATTCACGAACTCATCATAATAGTGAAACTATGAAACAATATCAACACAGTACCTTTGGATAAATTTCCCCTGTTCTATTCATTTCAAAAAAATAGTAATTACAAGTACCGTCCCCTTAGAAGAAATACAATGAAAACTTCTCTAACGGAGAGCGCTTCCCTGAATCCTCTCTATCTTATCTAATTTCTATCACCTTCTACTCTAGCGGTTACCTACTCACTTAATTAAATACAACCTAATGACTAATCAGGGAAAATATCCTACACCTGTAATATTTTACAGTCGTGTAAGGATTTAGAATCGCTCTGTCATTTCAAACGATGGCCCGAATTTACATACTCTAATTCAATTAACGAGAAATTAAAAAATCTCCACACTGCAACCAAGCTAGTTAAGAGTCGGTTTGTTTCTTTCAATGCATGAAGTGTCAAGTTCTCTTCCACCTCCACTTTTCTTGATTTGATAGCGATGCTCCTGCATCAGAAACTTTCCTATTGTAAGTTAATTTTCTATAGTAGAAAACCATGGGGTTTGTGTTGATATGGAAAATAGGTGCTCATCTGGAAATTGGTCATAAATCATGTCTTCTTTAGTAGGAATGATAAATCTGGATAAGAAATATGGAACTGCATATTGTTTTCAAGGCTTATCAAGAATAGTTATATCAAATTGTTGTAATAGCAAACAACATATAATCATCCTACCTTTAATTTCAAGTTTATTCATCAAGTATATGATGGTAACATGATCTGTGTGAACAAAAAAATTATAACCTGTAACATAATGTCTGAATTTATTAAGAGCATGAACCCTGCTAAAAGTTCATTTTCTGTAATAGTATAATTCAACTATGCACCAACTAAATTCTCACTTATAAAGTAAATTGCATACGGTTGATTTTCTTCATCTTGTCCTAAGAATGCTCCTACAAACTCGTGTGATGCATCAGTGTGAATGTGGAATGGGAGACCCCAATTGGGACCTTGTAATACAGGAGAAGTTGTAAGTTTTTATTTTATTTCCTCAAAATATTGTTCACAGTTCATGGTCCAATAATAATATACATATTTGGACAACAAGGTAAAGAGAGGACATGTTATCTTAATGAAATCCTTGATGAACCTTCTATAATATCCTACATGTCCAAGAAATCTTCTTACATCTTTCGGTTTCAAAGGGGTAGGAAGTAAAGTGATGATTTTGATCTTATCTTGATCCCTTCATTCATAATCATCTTGACTTTTTGTAATACCCCAAGATCGAGCCCCTGCCGAATTATAATGATGTTTAATGATGTTTATAGGCTGGTGAGCCAAGTGTTTATAAGCTGGGAGGATTATGTGTTATTAGGCACAAGAGCATAGATGCTAAAGGCTAGGGAGTCTGATGCATAAGAAGGATATCCAGTCCATATTTGAACTAGTGTGGAACCCATAACCCCATGTGCGACTAAGAAATATGAAGAGAAATAATTGTCCATAAAACCACCAATCAGTAGCAGAAGGATTTTAGTAGGATGTGGGTCTAGTGGAAATTCAAGTGGAAGTACAAATACAACTAACAGTAGTCAATTATATACACCATGCGGAGGTGGTACAACAAATTTTATAATGGCATGACATGATCTGACTATTCGGTTACCATAGTTTCATGGAGAAGGGTCGAAGGACCCAAAGAAGCATTTATTTACTTGTGAGAAGATTTGGGAGCTAAAAAAATCATGGATGAAGATAAAAAATTAGTGCAACTTGCAATCACATTCAGAGACCATGCATTGGACTGGTATATGGCCCTCACAGTAAACAACCCATTAGGGATGATTTTAAGGATGAAAATTTATATTAAAATGTAGAAACATGCATTAATATTACTAGTCCTTAATATGGAAAATGTAAAATGTTTGGCGATATTTTTGTAAAAATATTCAAATTTCTAAGGATTTTATATCCTTTCTATAAAAAAAATTGGCTATTTTTAAGATAAAATATTTTTATTCTATGGAATTTGGGAGAATAGTTTTTAGAAAAAATGGAAATTGGTGAATTGTATTTTGGGGAAAACTATGGAAAATTATCCCATTTGCGAAATTTATCCCCTAATGAAACCAATAAGGAACACCTACAACCGTCACAGTTGTAAATAAGGCACTAATCATTGAATTCCAACGACCAAGTTCATAGGATCAATACATGAATGAGATGATAGAAATCAAATGGAAACTAGGAGAGTTGATTTGGGAAATCGACCATAAGTTCAAGCGATTGAAAGGTAAGTTGAAATACCCCATCACAAGTTTTGTTCCTGATATTGATTCTAAGGCTCAAAGAATAATGCCATGCATCAAAGGTTTTAAATGAAATGTTATTATGAGTGATTTTTCCTACTTTCAGTTTTCTGAGAAATAATCTTTACAGGAAATTAATAATAAGACAGTACATAGGTTGTATCTCATTATCTGAGTCACAATTATAATGTCAAATGATGTAGAAAGATTTAAAAAAATGTTAAACAAATTTAGGTATCGATTATAGATAAGTCTCACCTTCTTTGCAGTAAAATAAAAGTAGAAGATGCACCCTTGAACAGGATATAAGAATGCAGTAATTCACACAGATCACGGGTCTTTTTTTACTCACAGTAACAAAAGAGGAAAATTTGTTACTGAATGAACTGCTGATATAATATGATCACTGTTTGACTTCCCACAATATATCACTAAAAATAGAATACATTTGAATAAAATAACAGTATGAAAATATTGTGGAGTTTTGACGGTTCTTCCTCTGTCTCTTTGTTTGCTTGCATATGCACTCGCTTTCCTTTGATCTTTGAGCTGGGTATACATGTCATGAAGGCCACCCCAATCATTTGGCTTATGGTCTTGTCCATTTGATCTCGTTGCCATCTGTCCCTTTGGGTGTGTTCAGTGGGGCAAGGAATTGTAGTTGAATTCATGGGGGGGGATAATTAGATGAATAGCTTAGTGTTGTATTGTTAAGGGATGGATAACAGTTACAAGGAAGAGTAATGTTTCACGAAAATAATGGTGGGGGAAAAATTGTCCAGTGAGGAGGTGGGATGAGTGGATACAATAATGCAGGTGGTAGGGATAGACGAGGTAAGTGATTGTTGGAGGGTGAAAGGTAGAGTGGGTGGAGAAGGTGGAAATTTTGCATAATTTCTCATTTTCTCCCACCTACACTCACTTTTCCCTATTCAATGCATTGGGTGCACCTATCTGTCAATGCTACCATGAATCTCGAAGGTTCAATCCTTTCATTTAGTTCAAAAGAAAACATATTCTTCTATATTTGTGGTAGCTTCTCCTGGATATTATTCACCTCTTGGACTGTGGCCTGAAACTATGAACTTGGACTAACCAACCATTCATTAATTTTAAGCAAATCAATCTGGCACATCTCTTGGATGACCACCTAAGTGTTTTCCTTGTTCTTCATGGAGCTTTGCTGGTTTATTTCTATCTCAATCTGCCCCAATGTCTATGAGATATTATTCCCTTCAAACTTGATCGAATTTTTATTTAATGAAGACAATGCCTCTAGACAAGCCTCTTTTACATATCTAACAAGTTTCTTACCTTCTTCCAGATTTTTTTCCCAGGATTTTAGGGCCATTTCGCCTCTTACTTGTTCATAATGAAAGAGAAGGGGAAAATCAAAGGTATTATCTCTCTGCTTCCATATGATAACTTCTTGAAACTTAGAACAGGCTGAGTGGGCCTCTTTTTCCTTGACATAAATATCTTTTAGAGAAATGTCTACTACTTGATAGCATTTCTAGATAGCATCCACTTTCAGATAGAGTTCTTGATGGGCAACTTCCAACCTCTCATTAACTTATGATGCTTGTGTTTTGAAAGCCAAAATGTTTATCATTGTGTTCTCTGTTAGGGACAATTTGGTCTGTAGATGTTTAATCGAATCATCATGATGAGTGATTAAACCTTCATTGGTTTGTGACTTCTGGTAGAGAAACTCAAGGTTATCCTATAACTGCTTAATTTGTTGCTGATGACTAGCCCTGATTTTCTCAAAGTCATGGTTCATCCTACTTATGACAGTATTCTCTGTACTATATATCTCATTTTGCAATTTTTCTACCAAGAAGCATTTATGTCATAGTTGTTCATTCAAATTGTCCACTGACCTTTAATTGGAAGTAGCAAAAACCCCTAACGAACCTACAACTTCTTTTGAAAACTTTGGACCATCATGGTATTTCTCGTCATACACCAATCTTTGTCTTTTAGTGATAAATCCATCCTTTTGGTGAGATTACCTATTCACGATAGCTTTTCATTTCTTGTTGAAAAATAAATCTGAGGGAGGCATCACTTTAGAAAATATAGGGGTAAGATCACCTACAAAAGTGAGTTCAAAATCATGATTTCCGAAGCTAGTCTGTAAAGGGGTTAATGCTGCAACGAAAGAAAAAAATTCCATGGAATGTTGTTGTCATGTTGTATTCGGGGTGCCAATAGAAGTAGATGGTATTGAATGAGGAACAACCTGTCCTAGATTCATGAAATCTTCGAATCGAGCTAACACCTGTGGATAATTCAGCTCTGACAGTGATGTTCTTATTTCATGAAATAATACTTCTGGTATTTTTTAGACCTCTTCAACTTTGTACTTAGTGGATGAACTTGTCTTAGACCCTATAGGTCTATCTTCCTATGAAGGAGGCGTGATATTTGACTCTCCATGCAATATATTTGGTATACTATTCTGTATTTGTTTTTGGAAGCTAAGGAACCCAACTTATTGGTCGGGAGGCAGAGTTTGGAATCTTCTTTAGACTTCCTCATAATATCTAACTCCCCTGAACATTTCTTCATAAGGACAATTCTCATGGATGTATCTCTTCACGTTAAACTGAGCTAGATGATTTTCCACTATCTTATGTGGATCATGCTTCTTGAATTCAATGTCAACTAATTTTACATCCTCCGGGGTTGAGGCCTCGACTTTAGAGTGACTGAAATCTAATAATGTAAACATGCCAACCCGAATGGGGAAAGTTGGCCAAAACTTTTTTCTGAGATGCTTTCAACTCTTTGCTGATACCTCCTGCTACTGTCTGGTATGCCACTTCTCTACACACCATCCTGTCGGGTTAAAAATATGGGAGGGCATGAGGAGGAACCGAACAACCAAATACTCTGATATAGGATAATTTATCCTCAATGAACTAGTCTGCCAACTTTCCTAGGTTCCCCATAATTCTTTATGAAATCTGGGGTGGCGGGTGACCATAAATAGCTATATGCATAGGCACTACAACATTGTGACAAATTTTGTAAAAGAAACATTCGGTGTTCTCCTCCCATAATTTGGAGTGATAGAAATGAATTGGCTAAGAAATGGTTGGGGTCCAACTCCAGTTCATCAGGGGAAAAGGGGTCATGAAACAAATGGAATACATAACATACGCTGACATGTAAAAAGGGGAAGGATGCCCTTTTTATTTTGTTGATTTATACTCGGTGATTTTCTTGGCCAATTTATTAGATATCATTTTGGCCCAATTGAAGGTATAACCCTTAGCTACCTCGTTCATGATGGTTACCCACTCAACCAATAAATGTGTAGGGTTCTTCTTCCCAAACAAACAACAGAGCATCATGGATACATATAACATATGAGTATCCAAATATGTCGTGGCATATATACCATGAGCGTCAGCTCTGAATTTTTCCGAATGTCCCCACCAGATCTAGACTATATCATGACCATTTTGTGTGTATTGGGTGCATTCCTTTCTCTCAAACACTAGAAGAAATGAAACATTGTAATTTTATTTAGGAGTAGGGGAAATTTTGTACATTACTTGAAGGTTCTCTGGTTGGAAAGAGCCGACAATGACCTACTGGTGGTTGATGATTCTCCTCGTTTGGATGTAAACATGTTCCAAGGCTCAATTTATCATATCATTGTAGGGTATTATTCTTGGTCGTGCAATGATATTATGCATTTCCAAATGTTCTACTTGTCTAAGCTTAGCTGTAAAGGATTCGTCATCTTCTTTGGTAGAGTCGTTTGGACAAATATTGATCTCATGCTCTAAGACATTAAAAACCTGCCTCCAAGTTTTAATGGCATCCACAACTCACAGAGTTGTGTCTGATAGAACATATGTGATTGGATTTGAATCATCACCCAATGCATCAAGCTTCTTTGTAGCTTTTCATGGATCCATAATCCTCAAGGGATACAAATTAGCTTACATGTGACAAGAGAAGTTTGTAAATTCTACACTGGATAAAACCGCTAATTGAAAATGGTAAAAATGACTTTGAAATTCGAAGTGATCCATTTAAAAAGACCATTGATCTTCGTATAAATTTACTGACGAAGAATTTATTAAACTTAATGGAATTTATTACCTGGTGATTCACAATCCTTATTTGAAATCATTATCCTTAATCAATCATAAATGTCATTAATACTTCGACGGTTCGCATTTGGGAGTTTTGGATGCGATAGGGTGGAAATATCCCAAAGTCCGAATTCACGGAGGAGCCAATCTCTGATTAATCATTTTTAAGTCTTAATTAATTATGTTTAAAAAGTTGTATTAACTGTAAGTATTTCTGAAGTTCAGACTTCAGAAGTTTTGATTATAGCACAAGAGAAATTTCCTGAAATCTAAAACTATGAAGTAATTAATTAAATCTTAATCATGACTAATTAAATCCATTAACTGTTTTATTAATTCATTGAAAACCCCTTTTACTTTTTGTAATCACTTTACTTTGACGCTTTGATAATTCAATGTTTTGTGAACTCAATATTTGTTAAGATTCTTGAAGGGCCATCTCCCAAAGTGATGTGGCAGAGATGATGTCATTCTGAATGACGTGTCAAGAAAAGAGAGGTGCCACATGCCACTCAAAAACTTGTGAATCATCCAAAAAAAATGTCAAAAATAAGTGCCACGTGTTAGCCCATGAAATATTTAAAAGACACATGTCCTATGACCCGTTCGTAAGTCTTTTAGGATTTATGACGAGTTGTTATCTTAGGGCTTCCAATTTTTTGGGTTTTTATTATTTAGATTTGTTGGAATACCCGAAGCTCGAAGCTCTAAAGCGATCGTTAAATATTTCCTTTTAAAACTTAGGCGACTCCAAAACCTCGAAGATCATTAGGATCATTAGATCAAGTTAAAGAAAATCATTGATGGTAGACATTGTAAGTGCCTTATTGCTAAATAACAACCAATGGATTTGATTTAAAATTAAAAGGCAACTCTCCAAGTTTTTTTCTTTTTGGGTAAAAAAATTTATTATTAAGAGGTAAAATATTAAGTTCAAAAGATCAAAATTAGACGTGTTCCAACAACAAATATGCAACATAGACACATGTTCATTAATTGATGATTTCTGCATCTTAAATATCCATTGAGTAAACAAAAGTTCTAGACTATGGATGAGGATCTGTAAGAATCCCTGAAATTGGAAGAAAATTAGTATAAACATACATATTGAGTTGTAGAAGAGTTAAGAGAGGATCTCAAGAATCTGACATTTCAATTGAATCAGAAAAAAGGAAATGAAAAGAGGGAATTTGTCTGATGTACCTTATGCAGAATAAAAGGACATCATAAAAATGAGTGCCCAACATTTGAGCAGTACTTGGGAGAAGGATTTCCAAATCCATTACCCACAGGAGGACCATGGCATCAAATATGTAGAACACATGGACATGATCCCTATCATTGTCCCATGATGAAAAAGTACCAAACAATTCCTAAGAGTACATTCTGCAATTTCTGCAAGTCTGTAGGACATCAAGACAAGGGTTGTTGAACCTTGGAAATGATGAAGGAAAGGACCTCAGATGCATACATGATGTAGGTTGAACCAATGATAGGTCCACCTGGGCAATAATATAATAACACATAGTATTTTACAACGCCATCATAGTGTAATAATTCACAATAGTATAATCAAGTACCATAGTATAATGCGCCATGCATAGATAATCAAGGAAACATATGAGGATTCAGAGGAGAAGGCCATGGAAGAGGAGGATTTGGAGGAGGTAGAGAACCAATAAGCTATCACAATTGTCAACAACCTAGACACTATGCAAGGGATTTTCCACTACCACTAGTGACATGCATGTATTGTCATGCAACAGATCATGATACAACAGATTGTCTTACACTTATGACAAGGATACATGAAAAAAGGAATGAGAATAATCAGAATGTTCAAGGGATTGTTGCGAAAACTAGAGAATACGATGGGAATAAGATCAATATAGTGACTTGAGGAGGAACCAAAATAGGAGAAGATGAAGCAAAGAAGAATCAAGACTAGCACCAGTGGGTCAGAAATAATACAACACCTTAACAACATTTTGATGTGCACAAAGAAAAGGACACATTCACATAGGTCAGACAAGAAATTTTGAAGGAGAATATTGCTTCTACTTCAGGTACAAATACAGTAGATGATGTACTAGTATATGATATTCCTCTTCTATTTGATTAGACCAACAAATATCAACCTTCAAAACAAGTAAGTAATCTAAGAAACTTTTTGGGGTCTTGTTTGAAGTTGTTGAATCATAAAACATCTCTACAAGTACTACAAAGTATGTTAGAAAAACACAATTCAGAGGAAGAGATAAAACTAAAGAAAAAGACAGCCAATCAAGTCTGTAAGAAGACAATAAAAAATAGGGATTTTAGGTTGAATGAAAATATTGTATACTTTAATATGGGCGACATCATATTGGACTTGGGATATGAGGTAAATGTTCTACCTAATAAAACATGGGAATGTATGGGGAAACTACATTGGGATATTCACCTATTCAAATGAAATTAGCAAACCAACACAAGGGGATACCAATTGGTAGATTCAAAGGTGTACTAGTGGATTTATATGGTGTGTGCATTATGGAAGACTTTGAGGTAATTGAAATAGTGGATAATAATACACCTTATCCATCATTGTTGGGATTGGATTTGTGTTGCAGGAGCATTGCTCCACCTCTTCACGCGCTATTCAATTAACTCGCATGGGCCAACTCCCTTTGCGCTTTCATGTTTCATAATTTTCACAAACTGCTTACTCCCTTTTCCCCGATTTTGCAAATCGACGAATTCTTCAGGACCAAATATGCGGTCCACGTTCCTCTCGCGATCAATGGTTGTGATCAATTCATGAGTTTGGACTTTGCAAATCCTATCTTCTTCTGAATCCGTCCTTCCCAACTTGTGAATCAACAAAGTGTCAATCCCAACTCCACATGTCCTCTCCCAATGGACGACCAATATTACTTCAGCTCTCAGCTCTTCAGGTATTCTCCTCTTGACTTTTCTCAAAGGGTTCTTCCTCCAAAATGCATGGATCTCTACCATGTATCTTTTGGATGTAATAGTCTAGAATCACTTTGCGCCCTGCGAATTTGGGAAGACCTTCATTTTCTTCTGGAAAACCTCTCAAAGTTCCCACTCTCGAACCTCTCAATCTTCTACCACCTTTCTTCCCCAATGATGGATTATTTCTCTATCTTCAGAAATTCGGCGAGTCCTCGACCCCTTTTGCACACTTAGCAAAAATGATTTCTTTCGAGACTTAGGATATTCTTGAACTCCTTGTGCACTCCTTGCAGGATTCTGCGCAGGCTCTTCTGTGACTTTGTGACTTTGCTCGGCTTGAAAAACCTATAAGTTTATCGTTCCTCTGTGAACTTCCTCATGCCCTCCTAGAAATTTCTTGCTCTTCCTCCTGATCTTGTAATATGGACTTGCAGTATCTTTGGCGCACTCCTTGCACTCAAATCTGTTATTGGATGACTTCTCCCTTAGCTTACGGAAGGGTTTAAGTCATATCCTTTCCTTTGTCAATGCACTCTTGCAAAGCCTTCCTTCCTCAGAATGTTCAACAATTCTTGGATTCTCTTAAGAATTCCAACACTTCCGATAGTGTTTCTCTTGTGCACGCTCACACTAAATCAATACCCTCCTGGAAGAGTGTTTCAGAGTGTTCAATAACACTAAACTATGCTTCCTCCCACAGAGTCTTTCCTTCCAAGGTACTTAACCACCTTGAAATTTCCTCCTAAGTCTGTGAATTACCTCGTATGCCCTCTTGGTATTTTCTCTTATGACTCCATCGACTTCATACACACACTCCTTGCGTCGGCTCATAGAGTTTCCTCTCTATGTTGCGCACTCCTTACACTTAGCCTATAGAACCAAACCTAATCCAACACACTCATGGATATAAAGCTGCATCTCTATCCCTGCAGACAATTTCTAACATTCACCTACAACTCAAATGCATGTAAATGACATTCATAACACAGTATCCATTACACATGAATTGATAACAGGAAAAATTGTCATTTTCTATTAATGGTGGAATATCAAATTAAAATAGTGGAGTCCAAGCTACAACTGAGTCTCAGATCTACATGTTTCTCTTCTGACTAACTCTATCTTGGCTAACCTACTTCCACTTCTACTTGGAAACAATACAAATATTTATACAAGAGGGGATCAATGAGCTTCCCTCGCAAGCTAAACTAGTGGTGTCAAATCACCATTCAAAATTCCTATCTAACGGGAAAATTACAATGATAAAATATGCTCCAAATCGAATGCAGATCCCTCTTGTTGTCAACCACTTAATGGAGACCTTATCTCCAACTTGTGTGAATACACAACTTGGCTCTTCCAGCTTGTCATCATTAAATTCCTAGATATTGCTTTTGATTCTTGAGGTAAAATGAGAGGGTGATGCCTCTCCCTTTATTGAATGTGCACCGCGTGAGTTAATTGAATGGCACATGCTGAGGTGGAGTGATTCTCATGCATCATACTCCATGAATACGAAAATCATGAGCTCCTTCTCATGAGCTTTCCAACGTGGTTCAAATCCTCTTGGATCCAAAAATTTCTCCTGGAGTTGTCTTTCGGCTCCTCCACTTCACTGTTGTTGCTCTTTTGTCTTCCCCACTACTCGTGCAGGTCCCTTTTTGTCCAGTTTCCTCATGTTGACCGCTTCCTCTTCCGACCCTAACATCAACTTCCTTATGTCCTCAACCACCTCATCCAGTTGTTTGATTGGTTGGCTCTTCCTTTGTAGACTAGCTTGTTGCACTTTCTCCTTGTCAATGGGTAAATCACATTGATCTCCCATACTATCCTCCTCATGTATTATGGTCTTACCTTTCCACTCAGCTATAGATTCCACCCCTGCAGACATCTCATCATTGAACTGTTGGTCAGCTTCTCTTCCTAACAGATTATCTACTGTCAGTTCTTCAGCTGGTCCCATTCCAGCTTCCACCAACTTCTCCTCTTGTTGGTGTGTTTCCTCTGGAATGGCTATCTTATGACAACCACCTTTTAGTTTCAGACTGTCTAACCAATCCTCTAGTTCCTTTAACTCCAATTCCCACTGAGTGAGTAACTCAACTGGGCGCTCCTCGATTGGGATAGATCTCAATATATGCTCCTTATCCTCTTCTATGATAGTCTCTACTTGTTTTCTTTTTGTTGCATCCGTAACACATTATCTAGCTTTAATTGGGATATGAGGTAGGAATACCTCATCCCCCCTATGACCAGAATACTCCCATGATCCTTCTTCTAGATGGTGGAAGTTTTTAACTTCTCATCATCTTCATTCAAAAGACTCACAATTTCGAGTGAATATTCATCTGAGGGAGGTATTATTCTACCTCCTCCTCATCTGTCAACTCCCCCTATTGATGTGAACTCTCAATTGAGCTCATCTCTTCTCCCTTTCCCACTTGGAAATTTGGGATGTCTCATCTTCCCTCCTCTTAGTTTACGAGATCCACTGATCCCTTCTCATTACCCACCTGGCAACCTATGAGACCCCTGCCAGATGTATTTCCCTCATCACATAGGTTTTCAGCATACCTCAACCACCTTTTTAACACCCATTTCTACCCTCTAGATAACAAATTATGAATACGCCATTTATCTGTTCTCTTCAAGGGCCACTCGTACCTCCAACACACCTTTGCATCTTGAATGCTAGCCTCTCCATCTCTTCCCTTATCTCTCTAAGTTATTTATCCACTTCAGCTTTTCTTTTCTACTGCTGGTCTTTTCCTCGACCATGTCTATGACCTTCAGTAGCCATATTGACCTTCTACCTACCCCATCGTAAGTGTGCTACTTATTCTGCAACTGGGAGCATCTCTAGATTCTCCTTCACCTGAATTCTATAGACGAAAATTGGGCTATGATACCACATGATGACGTAAACCACCTTCTCTCCAAAGGGTTGCTTGACCTCCTAGTCTAGGATCGTTCAAGTCACCAAATTGAATGGTTCATCGGGCTTCTGATGGAACCAATATAACTTGACACAGGCCCTTTACTTGCTCAACGCAGGTTGTGTGGCACCCGCAGACCCTCTCCTTAGCTCTTTTCAATTATTAATGCCAACGGGTGCTATATATCCATGCTAGGATTCCTCATTTATGTGACCATATACTATGACTATGGGAAATCTCCCTTCATGCTTTCGTTCTTCAAAAATTTCGTGAAATTCTTACTTCCTTTTCCTCGATTTCCCGAATCAACGAAATCTTCGGGACCAAATATGAAGTCCACGTTCCTCTCATAATCAATGGCTATGATCAATTCACGAGTTCATACTTTGTGAATCCTCTCTTATCCTGACTCTGTCCTTCCTAACTTGCAAATCAACAAAGTTTCAATCTCAACTCCACATGTCCTATCCCAATGGATAACCAATATTACTTTGGCTCTCATCTATTTGGGTATTCTCCTCTTGACATTTCTTGAATGGTTCTTCCTTTGAATTGCATGAATCTCTACCACGTGTCTTATGGATTTAACAGTCTAGAATCACTTCACACCTTGTGACTTTGCAAACACCTTCATTTTCTCCTGGAAAACCTCCCAAAGTTCCTTCTCCTGAACCTCTCAATATTCTGCCACCTGTCTCCCCTAATGATGGATGATTTCTTAGTCTTCGGGACTTCAGAAAGTCCTCGACCCCTTTTGCACACTTAGCACAAGTTATTTCTTTCAAGATGTAGGATATTCTTGAAATCCTTTTGCACTCCTTGAAGGATTCTGTGCAGGTTCTTCTGTGACTTTGCGACTTTGCTTGTCTTGAAAACCCTCAAAGTTTATTGTTCCTCTGTGAAATTCCTTGTGCCCTCCTAGAAATTTCTTGCTCTTCCTCCTGATCTTGTAATATGGACTTGTAGTATCTTTGGTGCACTCCTTACGCTAAACTACATTCTTCGATGACTTCTCCCTTAGATTACGAAATGGTTTAATCCACATTCTTTCCTTTATCGATGCACTCTTACAAATACTTCCTTCCTCAAAATGTTCAACAATTATGGGATTCTCTTAAGGATTCCAACACTTCCAATAGTGTTTCTCTTATTCATGCTCACACTAACTTGATGCCCTCTTGTTAGAGTGTTTTAGAGTGTTCAGTAACTCTGAACTGTGCTTCCTCCCACATAGTATTTCCTTAAAAGGTACTTAACCACCTTTAAATTTCCTCTTGAGCTTGTGAATTAACTTGGTATGCCCTCCTGATAGTTTCTCTTCTAACTCCATCGAGTTCAGACACACACTCCTTGTGTCATATCACAAAGTTTCCTCTCTCTCTCGTGCACTCCTTACACTTATCCTAGAGAACCAGACCTAATCCAACACACTCATGGATATAAAAAAACATCTCTATCCCTATAGATGATTTCTAACATTCATCTACAACTCAAATGCATGAAAATGAAATTCATAACACAATATCCATTACACATAAATTGATAACAGGAAAAACTGTAATTTTCTATTAATGGTGGAATATCAAATTACAATAGTGGAGTCTGAGGTACAACTGAGTCTTGGCTCTACGTGTTTCTCTCCTGTCTAAATCTATCTTGGATAACCTTCTGCCACTTCTACTTGGAAAAAATACAATGATTTATACAAGAGGGGCTCGACGAGCTTACCTCGCAAGCTAAACTACCAGTGTCAAATCACCATTCAAAATACCTATCTAATGGGAAAATTACAATGATGGAAATCTTCTCCAAATCAGATGGATATCCCTCCTACCATCAACCACTTAATGGCGACCGTATCTCCAGCTTGTGTGAATGCACAACTTGGCTCTTTTATCTTATCATCATTAAATTCCTGGAAATTTCAAGGTGATTAAGTACCTTGGAAGGAAATACTGTGTGGGAGGAAGCACAATTAAGAGTTACTGAACACTCTGCCAGGAGGGCATCACTTTAGTGTGAGTGTGCACAAGATAAACACTATTGGAAGTGTTGGAATCCTTAAGAGAATCCCATAATTGTTGAACATTTTGAGAAAGGAAGGCTTTGCAAGAGTGCATCGACAAAGGAAATGAGATTCCTTAAAACCTTCCATAAGCCAAGGGAGAATATTTCTAAGAACTGATTTGAGGGAAAGGAGTGCGCAAAAGATACTACAAGTCCATATTACAAGCTTAGGAGGAAGAGCAAGAAATTTCCAGGAAGGCACTAGGAAGTTCACAGAGGAACAATAAACTTTGAGGGTTTTCAATCTGAGCAAAGTCGCAAAGTTGCAGAAGAGCCTGCGCATAATCCTACAAGGAGTGCATAA
The DNA here is from genome assembly GCA_032191745.1 of Picea mariana. Taxonomy (NCBI): domain Eukaryota; kingdom Viridiplantae; phylum Streptophyta; class Pinopsida; order Pinales; family Pinaceae; genus Picea; species Picea mariana. The sequence goes on along the minus strand of JASDQU010197173.1, from coordinate 3,167 downwards.
GAGTTCGAGAATATCCTAAGTCTCAAAAGAAATAATTTGTGCTAAGTGTTAAAAAGGGGTCGAGGACTCTCTGAAGTCTCGAAGATAGAGAAATCATCCATCATTGAGGGAGACAGGTGGCAGAAGATCGAGATGTTCGGGAGTAGGAACTTTGGGAGGTTTTCCAAGAGAAAATGAAGCTCTTCAGAATTTGCAAGGTACGAAGTGATTTTGGACCGTTAGATCCAGAAGACACATGGTAGAGATCCGTGCAGTTCGGAGGAAGAACCCTTCAAGAAAATTCAAGATGAGAATACCCGAAGAGCTGAGAGCTGAAGTAATCTTGGCCATCCATTGGGATAGGACATGTGGAGTTGGGATCAGCACTTCACTGATTTGCAATTTGGGAAGGACAGAGTCAGGAGAAGAGAGGATTTGTGAAGTGTAAACTTAGGAATTGATCATAGCCATTGATCACGAGAGGAACATGGACCACATATTTGTTCCCTAATAATTCGTCAATTCAAGAAATCAGGGAAAAGGGAGTAAGAAGTTCACGAAAGTTCCTAAGTATGAAAGAGTGAAGGAAGATGGCTTACAATCATAGTCCATGGTCAAATCAAGGAGGAATCCTATCATGGAGAGATATCTCATGTTGGTGTTAATAATTGAAAATCACTAAGGAGAGGATTTGCGGGTGCCACACAACCCACGCCGAGAAAGAAAAGGGCATGTGTCAAGTTAAATTAGTTCCATCAGGAGCCCGACGAACCATTCGTTTCGGTGACATGAATGATCTTAGACTAGAAATTCGAGAAGCCCTTTTGAGGGAAGGGTGTTTGTGTCGTCAAGTGGTATCAGAGACCAATTTTTGTCTATAGATTTTAGATGAAGGAGAAGCTAGAGATGCTCCCAGTTGTAGAATAAGTAGGAGACTTGTGACGGGGCAGGTAGAAGGTAAATATGGCTACTAAAAGACATAGACATGGTCGAGGAAAATACCAATAGTAGAAAAGAAAAGATAAATGGAGAAACAACTTAGCGAGATAAGGGAAGAGATGGAGAGGCTAGCATTCAAGATGTAGTAGGAGGCAAAGGTGCACTGGAGGTACGAGTGGCCTTTGAAGATGACAACTAAATGGCCTATTTAGAAGTTGTTAGGCAGAGGGTATAAATAGGTGTTAAAAAGGTCACTGACGTATGCTGGAAACCTCAGTGATGAGAGAAAGAGATCTGGCATCAGTCTCGTAGGTTTCCAGGTGGGCAATGAGAAGGGATCAGTGGATGTCATAAACTGCCATGAGGGTAGAGGAGACATCCAAAATTTCCAGGTAGGAAAGGGAGAAGAGATGAGGTCAATTGAGAGTTCACATCAACATGGGGAGTTGACAGATGAGGAGGAGGCAGAAGAAATACCTCGCTTAGATGAATATTCACACAGAATTGTGAGTCGTGTGAATGAAGATGATGAGAAGTTAAAACCTTCCACCATCGAGGAGAAGGATCACGGGAGTATTCTATTCATAGTGGGGATTGAGGTATTCCTACCACATATCCTGATTGAAGCCAGAGAATGTGTTGCAGATGAAACAAAAATAAAACAGGTAGAGACTGTCATAGAAGAGGGGAAGGAGTAGATTTTGAGATCTGTCCCAATCGAGGAGTGCCCAGTTGAGTTACTCACTCAGTGGGAATTGGAGTTAAAGGCACTGGAGGATTAGTTAGATAGTCTAGAACTAAAATGTGGCTTCCATAAGATAGCCATGCCAGAGGAAACAAAGCAACATGAGGAGCAGTTGTGATCTAAAAATGAAGAATACTTGAAAATCTTGAAATTATTGCAATGTAAATGCTATGTGTTTAAAGAAAATGGATTAATTTTGCAACACATAAATTAAGGGATTACTCATGCAAAATACACATAGACAACAACATAATCAATGAACATAAGCACATAAACACAACAATTGGTAAAGGAGTTCACCCCTCTCTTGGGCTACATCTCTTGGTCCAGCTTCCAATGGATCATTATTATTAATTGCTCAAAGTGATAAAAAACATGCCTTACAATTCTCAAAATGACAAACCAACTGCTCCAATGGCTTCAGAGCGTCCAAAAACCCCTAGCTTGGCTTTTTAGACACCTCAATCGATCGAAAAATGAAGAAGTTAGGCCTTCTGGAAGTCCTCCCTTCAAGCTTGTTGTCTCTGCATCTACAAATTGTACCCTTGTCAAATGAACCTGGCACACATGCAATTTAAAGCATGAAAACCTAGCACACACACACAACTGTAAAATGGTGCAAACCGTTGAACCGTTAATGAAACTAATACCCCCAACCGTCAAGCCGTGGGGCATATGAGTCCATAGGACCACGCGCTTTAAAAATGGGGATCCGTCCCATATCAAATAATAAAGTGAAATTTGGCGGGAGTTATTTGGTTACACAACCGTTTTAACTATATATGAAATGCGCCATACCATAATATATATAACCATGGTCACATATGTGAAAGCGCACGACCAAGGGTTGGGGCTAAGCTCCGTCCCGGTCGCAGCCCAAAACCACACAAACATGTGACTTTAAATATAATCTGGAGCACATACATATCAAGGCATAAGCGATAGCCCATTGGTTGGTCAGAGTTTGTGGAAGCGTTATGCGGTGGGGAGGTCTGAGGGTCGAACCCCACGGACTCCAATATATTTTAACAAACACAACAATAACAAATACCGAGGTGCCATGTGGCAGCCCACGATTGGGCCATGTGGCACCCAATCACTTGCCCAAACAGTGCCATGTGTCAACTTCCCATTCAACCACCTGTCATCCAATAAATAACTACCACGTCACCACATGTACGGTTGTACGGATCTGCCACGTCAGCCTGTACGAACTGTACAGTCAGCATCATTTTTTTACCTATTTGACTTTATGAACAGATTGCAATATCTCTCTCTCCCAACGTTTGTTTAAGATGAAACAAGTTGTGTTGGGTTCGCAACGACGAGGCCTACGCTCTCGTCCGATTTGAAGTGATTCTGAGCATTTTGAATTTTTGAGCAAAATTTGATCCCCTGATCACACCTCCTCATTGGGAAGCTTTTGGACCTCCAAAAGACTATTTTCAGTCTATGTGAAGATGAGGGTAAAGTTCCCTCACCCTTCCAACCTCAATCCACTTGG
>JASDQU010197171.1:0-19523 GCA_032191745.1 Picea mariana | reverse complement strand
CCTTTCGTTGTGTAGGACAACTTTGAAGGACTTCGAGGGCTAACATCGCAGATGGTGCTTGGGCCAGATCTTCAACAATACTATAGTTTTGGGCAACATGTGCATGAGGATTGAAAGCCGATTTCTGAACGAAACCCTTTGGAGGAGGGTAAAGAACTGTGTCTAGGATCGATTGTTCGAGATGAAGAGGATCATTGGTATGTGGAGTCATGGGAGATGGTTGGACCACCGAAGGAGGTATTACATCGACCTTCTCTTTGGAGGAAGAATAATCTTTGGCTTGACTGGTAAGTGTGATGTCATTCTTCTTTGAATCACCTGTACACATTAAGACATAGGATGTATTGGAGGGGGAAGGTTGGTCATGAATGACCAATTGGGCCTGTTGTTGAGAAGGGAAGGGTTGTGACAATACGACTGGAGTGAGGGGTTTTATGGTCCCTTGAAGGAACTTAGTAACCTTGGCTCATCGTGGACAATCCTTAGTGTAGTGATCATCATCACAGATAAGACAAGGGTATCAGGGTTTGCACTTATCCCTATTGTCAACAGGTGGTGTTCTATTTTTCTCAGTTTGTGGATTATTTTTATCCTCCTTGATCTTACCCTTTCCTTTTTTGGATTAATTTTTGCCGGCAGGGGTAGATTGAATAGAATTTACCTCAGAACTCTTACCGGTGGGAGGGGTAGGAGACAAAGCATTTTGAACATTAGAAGAAATGGGTTTGGGGTTGTTTCCAGAGGTCTGGACGGAATTTGGTTGGGAATGGAAAGTGCCAATCACACCATCGGCTGCATGAGAAGAAGCGGGAGTGTTTGAAGTAGCAGAAGTAGAAGGATGAGGTGCGTCAGGGAGTAAGTCGTAAAGAGTACCCATTTGTGAGTAAACGATCTCTAGGTATTGGGCATGACTGATTGCCTATTCTTTGGTGACAACTCCACCCATGGAAATGTCACAAGCAATGTCGTTCATGAATGATTTCGTGAACCACTCTGCCAGCAACTGATTGGGAAGTTTGAGTTTTATGAGATGTCGCCTCCATCACCACTCATGAATGTGATTAGAGATATGAGTGGTCTTAGTTTGTTTGAAAGAACTCAAAATCTTGGTTCTCGTTTCGTAGCGAATCGGTAACTGGTAGTAGGTGAGGAAAGCCATAGCAAGGGTGTTGAAGTCAGTGAAGAAGCCTCATGGTAATTCTATATACCACTTCATGGCGGAACCTGTGAGGGTTCGCTGAAAAAGGCGTAAACAAATAGAGTCATCCATCAAGGAGTTGGATGAACACCAAAGGTGAAAAGTCATTACATGATTGTCCGAGTCCTCTCCCGGTTTGCCATCGAATTTAGGGATGTCGGATGGTAGTTTGGCCGATATGGTGGGCCATTGAGGAGAGTGATGGATTGGATCATTTAAAATCCTTGACAGAGGTCCAGAGTGGCTAAGAAAGGTAACTATCTATTCACATGCGGGTACTGGTGACTTTGGGGAGGGACTCCCGTCGGTAAACCAGTGGGACCATAAGCAGTCTGCATATAATGCGAAGATCTAGGCAGATTCGGTTGTTGGTGTGGAAGCAAGTAATTCATAGGGTTGTACCCTTGAACAGGGGCATGGGGTTGAGCATTCAAGCCCCAAATAGGATTAGACATACCTAGATAGGGTTGGCCTGTACTAGGGGGTATGATGGAGCTAGCTTGAGGTTGTTGCCCCCCAGTCGAGTGAGGATTATGTTGTATAAGATGATTCCAATACTGGGCCAAGGATGGAGGTATGTTTTGTCCATAGGGTGGGGTCAGTGGGGGTTCCCTCCAATCGAGGGTTGCGTCCCGGTTGGGATTTGTCCTGCAAAAGGGGGTTGAGTTTGGCCTCCTTGGTGAAATTTTCCGCCAACAGGAATCTGGTAATTAGGTGTGAAAGACAGGATGGTGCCTCTAGGATCAGTGTCTCCGATAGAGGATGGAAGAGGTCCTCTAAAAGGGGGTGGAGGAAGTGTCGGAATGAAATTGGGAAGATGGTGCCCAGAAGGAGTGGAACCACCAAGAGTCCTGGATGAGATTTGTGTAGGAGCGGGAATAGAAGCATTCAACGCATGATATCCGAGTGGAAGTGGTGGGGTGTTTCTGGGCAAAAACAATGTGCCAATGGGGGCTTGGCTAGTAGTTGTAATCCTTGTGTGAGGATTTGTATTATCCAGGACCATTTTGTAATGGACCGTTTGTAGAGGGAGAGTCAAGATGTGGTCAGCTAGCAGAGTGTCTGTACCAGGAAAATAATATGTAGTAGTAAAAGGTATTGTGCCTGGATCAGATGTTTTGGGCAGCTCAGGTGTGACAGTGATATCAACGCCTGCTCCTGAGCCAAAGAGATCCCATCTAAAAATGCCAGTAGTCCAAAAAGGATCTTGACCCTTAGGTCCTATGAAAGGTCAAGTTGGTGATCCAGAAGACTGAACAACTAGATCTCCGGAAGAATTCACTCGAATAATATGTCTCTCAGAGTCTGTAGGAAGTCAGAAGTCCTCTCGAGAATTGGTAATTATAAATTGTTCTAACGAGTCATTTCTTTCTAGTTGCAGAGTGGCGACATCCTGGACTTCACTCTGTTGAGGAGATCTCTCCAGTGAGTTGGTAGGCAAGGGTTGAGAACCTTCCAGATCTTCTGGGGGTAGGCCTTGCATCCTACGTGAATGGCGTGGAGGTTCAATTGTGATCGAGTTAGAATCTTAAGAAAGAAATTCTATGGCCAACTTGGGTAAACAAACAGCATGCTCTAGTAAAATATAGCAAGAAAAAACAAGCAAACAAGACCTTCCAACTCCGAAGTCACTAGTTGGTGATGAAATCCAATGTCGCGATGATGAGACAAGAAGGGGTTGGGCTAGGGTGGAAAATTTATGTTGACGACCTACTTAACGCACTTACACCCTGGTGCAAGCTCCCACACATAATCGTGGATATACCCTCCAAGGAGCCCGAGTGAGTTTGGCCAATGTCTATTCCAGGTACCATGAAGGCTTTCTCCTTCACAGTCACCTTGTGTAAGACCCTAAGAAGGTAGGCTACTAAGGTTATCACCAACAAAAATAATGCCTGGGGGAACAGTCGATAGTCTGATCCACACGCAAGGGCAGGGTATCTAGCCCGAAATCATCTTGAGAGGCTTCCACTCATCATTGTGGGTATACCTTCAAGTGACCCCCATAATACGTGCAATCTCTACACCGATATTAACAAAGCAAGGTGAGTAACTTTTTCAATCTCAATGTGACCTCGGGTTTGACCCTTGTGTGAGAAGGGCATCCCAGGACAAAATGTTGCAAATGGAATTTGACACTCCTTATCACAAGATGCTATTGTGTGTTTTTTGATTTGGAGAGTATGTCTCACTACCTATTCCAAAGCTTTAGCCTAGCTAATGTTGGTGTAAAAGAGTCCTAGAAAAAGTTACTAGTTGGATTTTAAAATTGCGCAATGTTATTAAGCGTTGTTGTTACTCAAAAGGAGACGGAAATGAAACCGATGTTGTGTGAGACTCTGACCCAAAAATGCATAAATAGGAATGAATGATACAAATTTTTTGTTCGATGAATCCTATCTACAGGAGGGAAAGAGGAGTTTTCTGGAACAATACAGACTACGATGTATGATCTTCTTTGAAATGTAATATCAAACAATCATGAACAATGGAAATTCCCCTATTCGTTCTTTTTCAGTACTTGAATGCCAATATTTTTGAAAAAAGTTGCTTAAAAAAGAAAATGTCTTTAATTTTTATTAGAGACCAAACAACAGGGGTGGAACTTAGAAAAAAAAATAAGCAACCAATGAAAAAGAAATACACAAAAAACACCCAAACCAATCTTTCAATGAAGACAAAAATAACAAACTGACAAGACCAGTCTCTTCAAATGCACATGGGTAACAATTTTCCAAGTAAAAAGCAATTGAAAAGAACAATTGATCTCAACTTTTAAACTAATCAAAGGCTCCCAACCAAACAAGCACTCGGATTTAAAAATCGGAGATTATACCCTTGTTGCGAAAAGGTCAAGAGGTAAAAATTGAAAAAACATGATCGAGAAGAGCTTAATCATTCACGAGATTTGAAGTCAAGAAACATTCAATCACTAGCCAGAGAAGTTCTTCCTAGACACACAAACAAATCTAGGCATCTGAGGACACAAAAGACTTCATCCAAAAATTTTGCAAGTGGGTTCATAGGCTGGAAGTGTAGTAAAGTGCGATAATCAAGGATTCTCGCAGGCTAGACACAGGCAGAATGAAAGAAGTTCGCACTGAACTTAACAATAGGGTGCGAACTTTAACTTAACAATAGGGTGCGAACTTTAGTAGTTCTCGCAGGCTACAGAAGGGTGAAGTGCGAGAAGGTCTGTAATCAAGAAAATTTTGGAAAAAGGACAAAACTTCTGAGGGAACTTCTGGATCCAGAGAGTTTGTAAGGGTCTCCTCAAGACTCAGAGATTGATGGGAAAGAAAAATGGTAGGTTAAGAGAAAATGGCCAAGAAAAAATCACCAAAAATGGGTTGCATCCCCAGTATGGTCGCCAATTTTGTTATCGGACAAATCGGTAGGTGCAGACACTAACAGATTTCCCTAGATCCACCTGGATCTAGAACAAAACAGGATAGGACATGACTCTTTCCCTAAGTTGTAGTCATTGAATCTACCAATAAGAAGGAATGAGTGGCATACCTTTATATCGCTTCTTTAGGTCTCTGTTGTTCCTGCTTTGCTCTGGTGCTCTTATGATGTCAGGTCCAAGACAACACAAACCAACCAAAGTGAATATATAAAAGTATATTCAATGTCAACTTATGCATATGATCAAGGAGTTATGCTATAAAATAAGAGTGATTTTATGGGAAAGGGAAATGTCGCTATATTATATTAAATGAAAGTAGAAGATACAACCTGATCGCCTTGATGTCGCAAGCTTCCTTTCAGTGACCCTTGGTTCCAACACACACACTTTCTCTACACTTGCATGAATAATATCCAATTCTTCTTGATAGACCAAATAGAGTCTTCAAGCTTCTGTCCAAGCAGGGTTCTTCACACAATTATTTCACCAATTCTTCATTCAATCTTTCTTAACCTTTTCCATGAGAAACCTTTCAATATATAGGAGAAGGAGGGATGGTTACATGGATGAGGATGATCCCACCAAATCTGAGAAGTCACTAGGATGCCAACCATGCGAATGCCAACTCATTTTCTAGAAGATCCCCTTCTAGAACCTTCGTGACCTCTTCCCCTTTCCAAGCTTAAAAATAGGTTCGCACCCTATCTATGGAGCAGACTGAAAAAAGTTTGTATCCTAAGTGTGGGTGGCCTACAATAATGAGGGATTCTCGCATCCTGTAACATAGGTAGCCTACGAAATCATCTTAAAAATGTGTTTTTTGGAAGAAGAGAGCAGTCATCTTTCTCAAGCAAAAAGTCCTCATGGGAGCCTGAACACATCACCTATAGAGACATCACCAGAGTGACCAAAATCCTGTGTAACAATAACAGTAATCCAAGCATAGAAGTCCTTGATTTCTCCATACGTTGGTACTTTCTGGAATCGATTGCATAAATACTTTCTTTTGTTTCATAATATTTGCAATAGTTCATACCAAGTGCTTCCATCATTTTAAGAGGCATGATATTATTCGTCACTCCATAATCTATCAAATAATTGTAGAGTACAACATCATGGTTTTCAATTGAGATATAAAATGATGAAACTTTTGCACTCAACTTAACAGCTGATATAGTCTGGTTTTTCTTTGGATTTGCAATAAGGACTTCAATTCTTTCGACTGGATCATATAAATGTTTGAGAATGTTTTCCCTATGCTGCGAGATTTTTACCACTTCTGTGAAAGGTAAAGTCATTCTTAATTTACAAAGATCATTGACCACATTATACATAATCTAAGGGGTATTTACCATTCTTCGTTGTTCACGTGATTTATTCTTCTCTTTCTCCTTGTCTTTTTCTTTTTCTTTTTCTACATTTTCTTTTGGTTTGGATTTATTTAATTGTCCTCATGCTTGGAAATCATTTTCTTATGAGATAGTATTTTCTTCATCTTCTTCAAATATGTACATGGATGTCTCACGTCCATCCATCTCTACAGATTCAAGAATTTGTTCTTGAATATAGTCGGCCTCTTGTTCAATAGTTTCTTCATCATAAGCTTCTTCGAGTATTGCTTCATCGGGATTAGGTTCCCTTGGAATTCTCTGTCTCTATTTATCTTTAGTATTCTCAATGCTTGTCTTCTCTGTCTCTATTGATCTTTAGTATTCGCAATGCTTGTCCTTTGTTCTTAAGCAGGATTTATTCTTTGTTCTAGAACTAAAATTCTTGAATCGGGCATGGAGTTTTCATTTCTTCTCAATCTAATTATTTCATACTGCATCTGCCTAATAGCTATGTTCATTTGAGAAATATCAATCTTTTGTGTTGTCTCTTGTGCTACAACAGGGTCAATTTTTACATTTGGTATAGTTAATTTGAAGAAACCCCCTCCAGCTCCTTGATTTCCAAGATGGTGTGTTTTTTTATCCTCATTCTTCCTTGAACTTGATTCCCCCTGATCATAAATGGATAAATTATCTATTTGTCTTCGTACTTTTCCTAGAATAATATCAGGGTCATATCTTGTTTCAAACATAATTTATTCCATCTATGTGGCCTTAACCATTTCTTTATCTAAGTTTTCAATTTGAGAGGTTCTAATTGCAAGCTTTACATCGGAAAGCATACCATTCTTATAACAATGGAGTATTACTAGAGCATTTAGCCTTTTTTCTTCTAGTATTTTGTTCAATGTCTTATTGAATCTCAAATTCTTTCATTTTTCCTCAAATAAATTTGAGTAAAGTTTGTGAGAAGAGTGTGATAAGAAAATAGAGGAGCAAACATATTCAAAAACGTTATTTCAAGATCTTCAAATGACCCAATTGATCTTGCAGGTAGTGATGTGTACCATTCATAATCTTTATCAACCAAGGTTTGGAGAAATAATCTTACCATCACATCATCATCTTCAATAAGATGGAAATAAAAAACATCCAAGAATAAATCTACATGTCTTTTTGGATCAATCGCTCCATCCTCTAAGAATTTTTTCAATGTCCCCTTTGGAAGGATAGGGAGCTCATGATGTTCTCCCCAGAGGTTCAGAGGAGGATATCTTACCCTCCTCCTCGAGATTATATACCTTGGTTCATGTCTTTCTTCAAATCTATCTTCACGTCTTTCTTCATGTCTTTCCTCTCATATTTCTTCATGTATATCTTCTCATCTCTCTTCTCTATCAACCATTCTTGGATATTTCTTATTTTCTTCAACAAGACGTTCTTCAACTTACAACTGCTTATTTCTACTTCTGGTCACTGGCCCTTTATATTTGTCCAGCTTTAGTTTCTATTTTGTGCTTAAGCGCGTCGCATTTGTCTTCTGACTCTTTTTTTGTCTTCTGAGGATTTCTCGTTCTTATCCTTGAACAAGAGTTTTCTAATATCTTTCTAACTCTTATCGAGTCTGAGTTGTTGTTATTGTAAGATTATATAGCTGATGCAGAATAATTATTTGGTTTCCCTATCTGATTTCTAGTTGAGGATGATTAGGCCAAGGAAAAGTCATGAAAAAATGTGGTCTAAAAACCAAGCTTTGAAATCGATCCCCGGTATGATCACCAAAAATGTTGACGCTTGAATCTGTTAGGACTGAAATGAAAACCTCATGAGGATACGAATCCTCCTGCATTTTTAGAGATGTGGTACTCCTCTTTAGATTATGATCTTCTTGGAAATTCCAAATCAATAATAATATAGGACTATGTCAAATAACATAAATTCCAAATCTTCAATGCTCAAGAAAATTCAAATGTTGAAAAAGTGAATGTATATATGTATAAAAAGGGGGTTCCTAAGAAATGGACCAGGAACTTCAAATATCGCACATGGAAGAAAATAAAATTGCAGATATCCTCACATCCATCATAGTTTAATAAAGATCTGATCACATTCAACATAAAAGGAAATAGTCTATCACACGAGAGAAATTTGAAAGAGTACTTCTTATAATTATCAAAAAAATATTTTGATAGATTGATTCAAATATTTTATATTCAAAACTCAGAATTATAAAATATTATCAAAATCAATGTCGAATTAGTTCTATGGAATTTCTCAAAATAATAGTGGTTGTTATAGTGCTTGAAATTAAAGTTGTTTGTCCATAAATGGAATGGGATTGGGGCTCTCATAGACCATAAATAAATATTTACAAGAAAATTTTTGAAGAAGGAAGGGGCAGAGTGGAATGCAAACAACAGGATCTGGAAAGAAGATAAGAAGAAGTTATCATAATTCGGTTATGATTTTCTAATGAAAGAATAAGTATAACTGGATGAAAATCTAATAAAGAGGGAAATATGTGATTCAATTTAGACTTACTATGATGGATTCACTCTCCTTTACTTGCTTGTTTTTGTACCTTTTATACTTTTTCTCATTGCGGTTAGGTTGATGGTTGTCACTGCTTCTGTTGGTATTTCATAAATCTTGGCAATAGATTTGTTTAACCATTCTTCAATATAATCCCTTAACAGAGTAACAGTCACTTCTTGTTTCACTTTGATATTAAACAATTCTCCCTCAATTTATCTATAATCAATAGATAAATTTTGCAATGTATTTTAAATATCTCCATTTTTGTTAAATATTCAACAAGCCAGTTGTCAATGTCATCATATGTGAACTCAACTATGCTATAAAAAAATTCAGTTGATGCTTTCTTTAAACCTTTAATTTATTCTTCAAACTGTTTTCGGGTCATGAGCATTGAACTTGATATAATTAGTTTAGGGTCTGAAACTTTGATGGTGATACCGAAAATATCCACATCATCAATATTTAGATATGCTTCCATCCCTTTTCATGACAAATTGTTTAATTGACTCAATAATCTCTTTAATTTATTAACTCTTTCGATCCAACATGCCTCTAATTTCTTCACAAGGCTCTGGGAGGGAAAATATTCGTGTTTTCTTCATTGGTTTGTCATCATCGAGACATTTACGATGAATATTGCAACTCCATTTGTGCAAAATCCTTCATCATTTCTTAAATATGCATTCAAATACTCTTTAGTATTTTGGATTTTGAGGTCGAGAGACGCAAATAATTTTTCCAAGTTCCATACTTCTAAAATTAATGACATTATTTTCTTTATATTTTCTTTGATGAAATGTCAAGTGGCAATAATCAAACTTAAAATTCCTTTAACTCTTGCACTTGACTTTGGAATTTCTTGAAGACTTTTGTCAGGAAGAATCATGGAAACAAGGGTGGACAGATTAGGTGGAGGCATGAGGGTTTCTTCCAATTCTTTGACTCTTTCTTTTAGATGAACATTTTCTTCTTCCGTATTAGCTATTGAAAATTCCAATGCGTCTCATGTGACCTTGTGAATTGAAGACAATTTTGATGGAAACATGTTTCGGGTGTCAATGTTGCACTGTGATTTTCCCCTCTTACTCTTTGAGGTCCTTTTAAAAACCATTTTATTTGAATCCTTATCAAGTGAGGCGTTCTGTACAACAAAATTTTCTTCATCATAAAATATTTCATCCTGGAAAGGGATTGTAGAAACGTGTTGTACATTTTCATGAGCAAGTTCATCTTCGTCCAGGAAGTGGATATTCTCGATATCAACATTCAAGTCCATATCATCCAACAATATATCATTTTCAGGTGCTTTTGTCTCTCCTCCCTTTTGGTGACAATTGGTTCTTTTCCTTTTAACTTTTAGCTTATGGGGATTTTCTAAATTTCCCTAAGGATGGTTTCTCTCTTCATCATCTCTTGACTTATTGATAAGGGTTTTTCTTTGTTGGGACGCTCCAAGTTGATGGTTTATCTTAGTTAAAACACTTATGTAGGAAATGGTGGGTGATTGCGCATTCTTTTCACTGGAGGGTTTACAATGGTCTCTATATCACCAATGTTTCTACCAATTTCTTGAACATGAGGGTCGTGACTATCACCCTACTCTTCTCCAAATACAAGTGCATTGATAAGTGCAGGGCTAAGCCAAAATAATATTATGTGGTTATAAAAATGGTGATCAAGGTCAAACCTTGTGATATCTTCTGCAAATCTCATGTTAAACTAATAAAAATAGGAAGTATACTCATCAAACTTGGAAATTCCTCTTAAAATAATTTCTCCAACCTTCCAAGGTAGAGGGATAAAATGCTTTTTCTTTTTTTCTTAAAAGTTATGAAACCTGAATGTGTATTGTCTCTCCACTTCTATGATAAAAAAATTGTCAGGCACATAATAGGGAAGAATATAGGTTTTTCGTGAGAACAAAAAATGCTCATGATATTATAATTATTCATTTTTTCGAGAACACCCTTTCCATTTAGAAAAGTCAATGCTTCCAAAGAAAGCCTGGAAGTATCTTCTCCAAAGAGTAATTTCTTGAATTTAGACACAAAATTATTATATACTTCATAAAAATAATGACCAAACTTATGTCTCCACATAGCTTGATATATCATAGTTACAGGGTCCACCTTTGAGTTTGCCCTTTTTTCGATATTTAAATATTTGAAAACATGACAATACGTGATATTGAAGATCAAATAGGATGCCATATAGAACTTCTTTTCAGTTTTGAAATTCATCAACTATCACCCAATTGAATATCGTGTTCTCATGGACCATGAAATGCAAGATGTATAATGCCAACCGAGGAATAGTTGTTGTAGAATATTGACTAGCAACTCTAGTAATCAACCAAGAAATTTATTTATAAGAGTCCTTCAAAGAACTCACCTGAATCTTAGATATGTCTTATGGAATCGAGGGAGGATCTTGTAAATAATATTGCAGGATTTCAATTCCGTTGTTTTTTCCCTTCAAGAAATGTATGGCCTCTTCTCCTTTGTATACCAAGTTCAGCTTTGGTAATTTTAACATTTTCTTAAAAACCGAAGGCACTAATGAAACAGGGGAGCCACTTTGCAATGGGATGGTTCTTTTGTTCTAGACAAATTTGTCAATGCACCAGGTGATGATATCTTTACATTCAAAAACCTCCGGAATGCAACCGAAAAGAGATATTCCTGATGTCCACACCTTATTGATGTCTCTATCCGGTAATTTTGAATAGTATTGATAAGACCTAGACCAATGGTAATTATGGTCTTCCCTGGTGAACAGGTTCAAAGTATCCCTGCATAAATGTTGTTTTCTTACGACCATCTTCAGAAAGTTGGAAAACTTATTCATAATATCACTTGGCAAAGTAAAATGACCCTTAAGTTAGATTTCCTTGGTGAAAGAATTAATTTGAAATAAATGTAATTTGCCTCAATATAAACATCCTTAATTAACGGACTTTTCATAAATGAATTTAGTAGTTGAGTCCATGAAAATATCATTTAATGTGACTAGAGAAATGTGAAGGAAGGTGACACATCATGGTGAGGAGTCAAAGTGGAAAGTTTTCAAGTGAAAATGCAAATATGTGGGTCTGCAAGTCTACGATGAATGAAACGTCTAAGTATTGAGATCTTTCGGAGTCTGTGATGAAGAAATAAAGTAAGTGTTGAGTCAAATGAAAAGAGAACAAGAGAAATAAAAACAAGCCCATGAGTATGATGGAAATGGCTAAGTATGGTAAGCATGATAAAACAGAGAGAGGGGTGAAGGAGGTATATGATACATGGCCAAGACATTTTATGGGAGGGGAAAAATTCATAGAAGGAAAATGAAAGGAAGGAAGGAAGGGAAAACATATGGAATTCAACAATGCACCAATATAATATCTTCATACACAGAGTACTTAGAACTTCACTTGTATTCTCCATACTACATGCATTTCACAACATCATCATACCCTTAAGTTTCATGCTCCAATGCTATGCTTGCTTCATACCCTAGACATAGCTTCAAATCCTAGTCAGATTTATCCTCCATTCCCTAGTGAACCTCATAGCATCATTCTTAGAATATAATTTCAGAATGCAGCATCACATCCTCAAAAAAACACACTTTGAAAGATTATAGACCTTAGTCCTTCATATAGCACTCTTAAAACTCCAAGAAAACTCATCTTGTGCACCTTTAGACCCCAAGAATATTCCCCATCTCCTCTTGTGAACCTTTGATCTCTTTTACACACTTGTACTTGTTCTTATTTCTTGGATGCTTTTGAAATGTGCACATCTATCATGTATTTATAGTGTTTTTTCATTCACTTATGGGGTCGACTTGTAAAACTGGTTGGGCCAACATGTACTTCGTGGATGGGCCAACCGGACAGAATCTTTCATATCTCCTCATTCCTATGGAGTTATAGGGAATTCCATTTACCCTTGGAAAGGTCTCGGAACAAAATTTTCAACCATATATCCTATGCTCCCATTTGAGCTAGGTATTAAAAGTAAAAAGGTTTTCAAAGATAGGGTATACAAACTTAGCATAAAAAATCCAAAAAAAATATTTCCAACAAACTCCATCTTGAAATCTTTATCTTGGACATTTGTAGTCTCCCCCTGTCTTTGACATCAACAAAAACAATATTTCCAACACTTAAGGTTTATTTCAAGTAAACCCTAAATAATACTTGGAGCGATAGGATTTGTATTGAAGTATTGAAGTGAGATAGACCTAGGGATTGTGGGATGAAACCCTGTAGCAAGATTTGTAGCACTTAGATGCAAGTGAATTTATTGTGATGCATACTTAGTTAATAGCCTTAATAGCTTATGGTATGCAAGTGGAAATGCAAGGGTGTACTTGTCAATGTTTATGCTAGCTTGTTGTGGAGCCTTTGGTGATTCTATATATCTTGGTGGGATGCCTTAATGGGTTGTGGTATCATTTGTTACAGTTTGTTGTTAATGGTGGATGCTCTAGCTAGGGTTTGGTAGAATTTGAGTGTCCTTTATTGGATGAGATAAATTTACATGTTGTGTCAACTTTGGCTATGTTGAGGTATTGTATTCTATCTTCATTTATGTTGTAATATGAGTTATACCATTGTTTTCCAATTTTCTATGTTGTAGATCTGAAAATCATACCAATGTTCTCATTGTTTATGAGTGGTTTTTTCATTTTTTATGTTTGTTTATTTATTGGGACAACTTGGATAATATTTCATATTGTTTAACATGCTAAGAATAAACTAGAAATCAGATTTACTATTGTAATAAATATATTGTAATTGAAATAATTTTTAGATATAGTGATGAAGGACATTGTGCCCCAATGGATGTGAACCTTCTCTCCTTCAAGTACAATATATTTACCTTGTATATTTTCTTGAGATTTCCTACTGATTTGGTTGAATGGAAGTGAAGAATATTGTTGCTCTAATTTGTATTTCAGTGGTAAGTTTGAAAGTTCCATGAAATAGATTTAAGAACCTTTAAGTAAATGAGATGAAATTTTTGAATTGTTTTGAATTTAATATTTCCAAAATTTTCACAAAAGAAGTGTGATTAGGACTAGAATGTCTAAGAAAATTGAAGGGCCTAGGTTGATATGATAAACAATGATCTAGAATAAAAATCTTATTCTTTGAAATTATACATGGTGGAAAAATCACAGCATGACAAAAAAATCATAAATGACATAGGATTAATGTGGTAAAACTCTCAAAAGGGAAACATCTATAAATAAAAGGGTAGAGATCGATTATTTCTCAACCAACGCTCTTGTAAAATAAGAACCTAGGTCATTTGTTTATAGAGGAAATGTTATGCATGCAATTTATTCCTTTAATTTCAATTCACTATGACACTACTCAACTATTTGTCCTAAAATAGAAAGATTCTCCAAGTTAATATTACTTAAACTTAGGTTCCATTAATGCATGGATAGATCAAGATATTACTTATCTTGATAATTCTAATTCTTATTGATAATTACAAGCTATTTATTATGCATAAGTTATTTATTGGATGTGCACACATAATTCAATGATGTGCACGTAATAATGCACCAATATCCCCCATAATATTCAATTGGAGTTGAAGGGAAGGAAAGAGTATTTACATTATACCCCCATTTAAATACAACTTCATTCACCCATGGAAAGGATTGAAGATGGAAGAACTTGGATTTACTGAGTGGCTTCATGAAAATATTCATGACCTAATGTTTTGAACGATAAAACTGCAAGTCAAGGAATTGATAATGAAGGAGATGATATATGTAGTGCATATGTACCTAAATGTGTTTGGATGGAACTATGGAAATTCATATCCCTTTCTGGGAATTTTGCACTAGGTTTAATTTTCATAGGTGTAAGATCAAATTATTGGGAAATTTCATGATGTGAATTGTTAGACATGGGCATATTGAATTGATTGACATATATTCTAGTTTTATTTGTAGTATAAGGTCACTTCTTATCTGAGCATCATTATCATTTTTTTGTATAATTTGTTTTGGAATTTATGGTTAGAATCCATGACTCTTGGTTGAGCATACTCGTGATCATAACATAATACTTAGATATATACAAGTGACATTTGACTATATAATTTTCTACCCACAGTTTGACTTAAAAACTAAACCATTAGACCCTATTTTGATCATTAGTAAGGGAAACACATTACATAAGCATCAACGTACAAATATTCCATGCATTAATAGTCTAAGTTCCTATTATATACAAAATAATAAGAATAAGAGAAAAATAATAGCTAGGTTAATAATAAGGAAAAAGAAAGGATGAGGTTTGGGCTACATTGTCTTCTTCTGATTAATTATGCTATGTTTCAACATCTGTATACTTGGAATATTCTATAGAGTTTACTCGGTTCAGCTCTATAGAGAATATAAAACATAGAAGGATAGGAGTTATGGTTTAGTTAGTAGGTTAGATACCGTTTTGGAGACTCCATAAAAATAAAAAATAAAAATCTAGAAGGCTCATTTTGTACTTTGCGTGCTTCATTCACACCTTTAATGCAATATAAATCTACCAACTCTTGCTAAAAAAATATAAGGAAAAAGAATAAAATAATAAAAATAAAAGTAAAAAATAATAAATCAATAAAACAATAAAAAGAAAAGTAATACCCAATAATTAATATAAAATACATACCTTTTTGTAAAGGCACAAAGTCACCTTCCTTATTGTTGAAACCCTTTCGTGCTTTTCATTTTCCCCTCCCTTATTCTATTTTCCCATCTCTTTACACCATTTCTTTCCCCCTTCTATGTTTTCCCTTTTTTTCCCATTTCCTATTTATCCATTCTTATTCCCTTTCTTGGTTTCTATACTTAGCCATTTTCACGTTCGCGGACCGTTGGACCCACGGACTGTCACACTTGCATTCCATTATCATTCATTCACATATGCATAAGTCTGCCTCAACACTTAGACTTTTTCTTTAATTCACGGGTACACGGATTCAAGTATTTTCCTTTCCTTTTCATAGACTTCACATTGCACTTCAACTTCTGTGTTCTACATTTCAACCATCACTTAACCTTTATTCTCATCAAGGATGTTGGGTTCCCAAATGTCTCATTTTTCTGATATTTGCAAGTCCAACCAATCGACTTCTATACTTCGTTTCTTTGGATCACTTATCCAACCGCAGGTTCACAAAAATTTCATATTGATATTCCCTCATCTTTTTCCCCACCATTATGTTGTTTTTCCCAATATGCAATAAGTGTTATTTAAATGCTAACAACCATTTTGCAGACTTCAAAAAGGTCATTATTAATGGCAAATGGCTCAAGAAATATGTTGGAGTTAATTCACACACACCTAGGATTTATTTTTCCTAAGGTTTTTTTTTCTTGTTTATTAGTCACAATTAGTCATTATCCAGTCTCCTATATTTTAGGGGAGAATATTCCACCTGGAGAATATTCTCTTTCAATTAACACTTCAGTTTGACCAGTTGAGTTGAGTTTAGATGTTGCATTGGTTTTGTCACCATGCAACATTGGGATCATCACAAACTCTCTACTCTTTGTTCAGTCAGTTAACTGAAGACTAATTGACTAGTTAACTCAGCTAGGTGGCATTTCACTCCCGTAACTGCCTGAGAGATTAGACTAGGTGACAATTTACTCTTGTAATTGTTGGTGTGTGTCCAGATCAATCTAGACCACCACTATGGCTCATTATTTACTCATGTATCCTATATATATTGTAAATTATTCACTCTTCGAGTGTGGAATACGGTTAATGAGAATTCTTCCATTCTTTCTATCTTGCTTCTTCTTTCTCAATTTCTCTCTGCAAATGTGTGTAGTATTTTCTAGCTAGATCTATTATGTGTAGGTTCAACACATTTACATGGTATCAGAGCCGACAGACTGCTAAGCAAAATCTACACCAAAATTATTTTGCAGGTACAAAAGATTGAAAACAACAAAAAGATGGATTGTTCGCCAGAAATACTTCTCACACCTCATAACCATTTGGAATGGAAGCCAAAAATTATGCTTCATCTTAGATGCAGAGGCTTGTACCAAATAACTATGGAAATGAAAGTAGAGCCTCATTTTGTCGATGAGAAAACTGAATTTCTCAATAGAGAAGATATGGCCATAGGAAGTATCGGCATGTTTGTTTCTCCCGAACTTTTCCATCAAGTATATGAAGAATCACAAGGATTAACTCCAAATGAATTATGGACCAGATTGGAGGTTCTATTTGGGAATAAAGAATATTGTGAATATTTCATGCAGGAGGTTGAATAGATAGAGCCAGAAGAGAAGCCATCAGAAGATCGGGCTTCTTATTATGAAGAGTCTTCTACAAAAGTTTTTGCAGAAATTTGTATTCCATTAATTGAAGATGATGTCTACTCCATTTCATATTTGTCTTCTAAAATTCATGTGGAAGATATAAGGCATTCATCTCAGGAATCACATGCAGACACTGTTGCATGCACTATGCATGCATCTCAGGAGACAAAAAGGGAGCGGCGCACATCATACTCCATTCTGATATTTTCTTAACCCTATTTGCAGAGACAAATTGGATATTTGAATTCCTCTCGGGAAAATATCCAATTTCAAAAAAACAATCGTCTGAAACGGAGTCCGGAAAGTGAAGTAATGATCGTTTCAAAATCAACAAAATTTCAACATTTTTCCGGAAACGACCGTATGGTTTTCAAAATTTCATCCAAAATTTATTTGGATATTATTCATTACAAGAAGATAAAGTGGATATGTGAGGAAATATCAATGATGCATATACTTCATTAGATCCATGCAGACTTCTACATCTTCAACAAAATCTTCAAAGAGCACAAACTTGCACAGTTGTGAGGTCGTCTTGGAGTGAAGGACATGGTTGCTTAGCAACTGCCTTTTGTTCCTTCTAATTTTTTTTTATGCATTGTAAATTGAGGGGGGGGGGGTTTCCCATGAGGTTTTTCCTCTTTCCTCATTTATTTCAGTGTATCTTTTGTATTTGGGTACCTAACATGGCCTTGTAGACGGGACCCAATCTTTATTTTCACCATAGTGATGTTCAGGGGGGGTGTTGAAGTTAATTCACACACACCTAGGATTTATTTTTCCTTAGGCTTTTTTTTCTTGTTTATTATTCATAATTAGTCATTATCTAGTCTCCTATATTTTAGGAGATAATGTTCCACCTAGAGAATATTCTCTTTCAGTTAACACTTATGTTTGATTAGTTGAGTTGAGTTTAGATGTTGCATTGGTTTTGTCACCATGCAACATTGAGATCATCACCAACTCACTACTCTTTGTTCAGTCAGTTAATTGAAGACTAATTGACTAGTTAACTCAGTTAGGTGGCAGTTCACTCTCGTAATTGCCTGAGAGACTAGACTAGGTGACAGTTTACTCTTGTAACTATTGGTGTGTGTCCAGATCAATCTAGACCACCACTATGGCTCATTAGTTACTCATTTATCCTATATATATCGTAAATTATTCACTCTTCGAGTGTGGAATACGGTTAATGAGAATTCTTCCATTCTTTCTATCTTGCTTCTTCTTTCTCAATTTCTCTCTGCAAATGTGTGTAGTATTTTCTAGCTAGATATATTATGTGCAGGTTCAACACATTTACAAAATACTAATTAAATATTTGTTTAATCCTCATTTAGGAGGGGATTAAATTATCGTTATCTCTCGAAAAATCTCATTTGTAAATATCATTAAGTTGAAGAAACAGTTTTATCAACTTAATGTCAACATCAGCTCAACAACAATTACGTGGTGATACTCTGAATATTTTTGGCCATGAAATTAGAATTTCCAATGGTCAAGAGCATATTGGTATTATTCCTCCCCTCTTGTTGCTCAAAGAAATGAGAACGTGATTTGGACATCTGGGATTTCTCTTGTTGGTTGTGTTCCATAGATTTATGACTGTAAAGAAATTGTTTCATGGTGTGTTGAAAAATATATACCAAATCAAAGGGCTATACAACTCCAGGGACATTCCCCATTTTCTTTGTCGCCTCAATTTTTCCGTAAAATGTTAAAGCTACCAGAGGCCACTCTCACCTTCAAAGGTGAAGTTTGAAGATACTTTTTGAAGAAACACAATAATGGGATCGTCCTCTTGCGAGAGTACTTGGAGAATCATGCGTCCATACCAGTGGACATAACCAGAATTCAGGTTGACTCTTTGAAAAACCCTTATCGAGAAACTGTATGGTTATTCACTAGAATAATAGGTCAGGAGAATATTGCTTCCATATCTTGGATGATTTTGTATGTCTTGTATTTTACAGTACAAAAGAAAGTTATTTTTGACTAGGGCAAGCTCATTTCTATCGAAATTTCTTCCCAATTATTGCATTACAAAAGGGATAGGAATTTCTTTATGACTTCATATTTTATATTTGATATCACACATTGTTACCATTTCCCAAATTTGACTATCAGCAAGAGGGTAAAGTTTGAAGCGGACCCTGTTACCTTTTGGTATCAAGCGTTATGGAGGCATAAAACCCCTTTATTTTTCTATGAAGTTTATAATGACTTCGTCTCAATTTTCAAAATACTTTTATTCGGTGAAAGCACCTCCAGGATATCTATTGAAGTGCCAAATTTATAGAGAAGAAAGGAACGATAGAAAAAATGGAGAATTGTTAAGAACCAAATATCAATATAGCATAGAAAATCCTCAGAAAAAGTACTCAACACCTTGAAAAAGAGAGAATTTCAGATAATAAGCCTCTTTGAGGGGGCAACCTCCTTTTACCCCACTTAAATGTTCAAGTAAAATATGATTCAAAATGAAAATGTCTCCTTGGTATATATAGGAGACTAGGATGTATAATTACAACTAATGGCCTAAAGCCGACATAAATAAAATAACATTACTAATCTAATATGCCCCAATTAAGGGGTAATGAGCCAATATTAGGGCTTAACATGCCCCTCCCCTTGAGACAAGTGTTGTCCGCAACACTTGAGTAACTCTGGATGCTTCTGTATAAAAAACTCATCTTCCCAAGTG
>JASDQU010197169.1:39235-49570 GCA_032191745.1 Picea mariana | reverse complement strand
AGCTCCTCACAAGTCTCCTTCCCGGTGGAAAGTCTTCTCTAAATAATATCTTCTCTTTGCTACAGTCACTATGCATAGGAAACTCTCTTCAGCATGTTTTTGAAACCTTGGGTAGTTATACTCTCTAACCTTTCGCTCTAAACCTCTGCTCCCGATGCTTCACTTTTCCTCTTCTCGACTCGCTATTTCTCTCTATATTTTATCAATCTCATTTGGAATGTCTCTTTATAGAGATATATGGTTCAAATCTCTTCAACTGTACGAATTTAGTTTTTCATGAGCCTATTCAACTGTTGGTTAATGAAGTGGTCAAGATGATGCAATCCCTTCCTCTACGATATGCTACTTGCAATCGTGGATCCAATCTCAGGAAACCTGATGACCTTTCTTCGAGGTGGATTCAATATTCTTACCATGGCTCTAATACTAGTTGTTAGGAATATAAGAAAGGAATTA
The DNA here is from genome assembly GCA_032191745.1 of Picea mariana. Classification (NCBI taxonomy): domain Eukaryota; kingdom Viridiplantae; phylum Streptophyta; class Pinopsida; order Pinales; family Pinaceae; genus Picea; species Picea mariana. The sequence continues at coordinate 49,114 of JASDQU010197169.1, read as the reverse complement.
TAAATAAAATACAAGAAAATATATCTACAACAACAATATTTTATCCTAGAAAACCCTTGCAGGAAAAACCAACCTTAAATATCTTTGATTACCTTTTGGCCAAATCTAGCCAAGCTAACGACCAAGTGAGCCCACCCTTGCTCACTTCTAGCACATTAAAATGGAGGATCCTAAGCCTATTTGTAGGCTTCATTACATGCAATACTATGGGAACAATACCATACAACACCAAAACCATGGCTATAGACTAAACTCATTTGACTCATTCTTGAGTCAAGGTTAACCTATCAATTTCTTCATGAATCTTTTCAAGGTCAATGCTCAAAACCCATCACTGCCTTTGGAATTTTTAAATAAGGCAATGGAAAACCACATGTTGGAGGCCATGTTGGAAGAGCTATGAGCTCAACATTCTTTGAAAGATAGAAGCAAGTGTCCAAGTAGAGGGTTATGAAGAGTCCTAGAACAAGTTTGATAGGTGCACAAATGTCTAGAGTTAGAGGCGCTTTATGAAGCTAAGGTAGTGCATAACTATGGTGGTGAAACACTCACATGTTACAGAGATTCAAGAGTCACTAATGTGTTGAAAGGATGCAAAGGAAGGACATGCTTTCTACCACGTTTTAGTGTTCCTCTTTGTATTTCATTTATATTCAATTCAACATGTCTTCTTATTTTGTGAAGAACACATTATTAATGTTAAAGTGTGGTAACATTCAACCTAATCATTCAACCATTAACAATGTGGTCATTCTTAGGAGGGAAAGGTGATAGTATATATATTTTCTTTGTAGGCTTTGCCAAAGATTTTTCTGTAATGCCTCCAATAAAATTTTGGGAAAGAAGCGAGAAAATAAGGATTCAATTAAGTGGAGAGAAGCTACTTTCCTTGTAAATGAAAAGCTTGTTGTAGAATTGGGAGTACCAATAAATGACAAAATTAGAAGAAGGTAAGTCAAAATCAATACTATTATCGAGGTGAAATAAGGAAGGTATGCTATGTTGTTATTGATTTATGTATATGATGTTGTGCTGCAAAGCACAAAGATAGTCTCCAAAGACATCTTGATGAGAAACCACTTGTGATAAGGGTATAACCATCACATTTAATGGTGAAAAAATCCAGGTAGCTCCTTCTTACAAGTATCTAGGTGTTGTATTTTATTGTAGTTATAATTGAGACTCTTGTTGGGCATGAAGACCCTCTATTGTATATAGAATAAAGATAGAAATATTCAACTAAGGAGTTGGAAATTGAGAATATTATTCTTTAAAACATTAATGCAAACAATGATTTTGTATTGTTGTCATGTTTGGACACTAGGAATGTCTTTTTTTAGGTGGCATTTAGTAGTTATTTTTTATCCCTATTTCAAAAAGTTCTCTAGAATCACCCATAATTACCCATAATTTTTGAGACTTTTTTTTTTCAAAATTCTTTTATCATTTTTTATTTAAAATAAATATTTTATTTTTTATAATAACTTTTTTTTAAATTAAAACTAATAATAATAATATTAATAAAAATGTTATATATATTTTTTGACAAGTTATTTTGATCTAATTATTTACCATTACCTAATACACGATGACATACATTTTAAATGAAATATAAAATATAATATTTAAACTTTTTAGTTTTATATTTTTAAAAAATATTTATTTACCATTACCTAATACACGATGACATACATTTTAAATGTAATATAAAATATAATATTTAAATTTTTTAGTTTTATATTTTTATAATTTTAATGAGTTAAAAAGAAATTTTCATTTTATTTTAAAATAACATCTTAGATATTTTAGAAGGCAAGGAAAACCTAGAATGACATATATTTTAAATATAATATAAAATATAATATTTAAACTTTTTAATTTTTAATTTTTACTTTTTTAATAAATTAAAAAAAAAATCATTTTTTTTAAAACAACATCTTAGATATTTTAGAAAAAGAAAGAAAAACCTATGTTTTTAATATAATTTAGTTGAAAAAATATTATAATTAAAAAAAAAAAATGTTTTCAAAATAGGAGTGATTCTTGAAATCACCCTCCACCACTAAAACCCATCATCCTCGCCCCTTCTCATACCTAACACTATCTTGAAATCACCCTTCCCCAAACGCCCAATCCACTCCCGTTCCTATATTTTATGGAGTGGTGAGGGGTATGGAAATGATCCTATATTTTATGGAGTGGTGAGGGGTATGGAAAGGGGAGGGATGGTGGTAGTTTTTTTTTTTTTGTTTTTTTGGAGGTTTATATATAGAGAGAGGGTTTTTATTATAATTTGTTTTAATTTTTTAAATTAATTATAAAGTATTTTACTTTTTAAAGTTTTGTTTATAACAATATAGACTTTTTACATCATGGTTTCAATATTGTTGTAATTTTAAGTAAAAAAAATTGGTTTTGTTGGTAGCAACACATTTCCATTCAAATCAGATTATTCTTGCAATTAACTTATGGATGCAAAAATATTGTAATTTTAAGCATGAAAAAAATGAATACTACTAACCTAGTACAATGTTTTGATCTTTGAGGTTGATTTTAAGGTGTTGGTTATAACAATACTATTTGTTAATAACATGATTTCAAATGAGTAGTAATATTAATCCTGAAAGAGTTCTAATAAACCCAGGTTGATTTTAAGGTGGTTGTTAGTAAAAATAAGAGTTTTTTAAACTATGATTGTAAAACATTGTAATTTTAACCATAAAAAAAGGTTGATTTTTATGAGAGTTAATAAGAGATTTTTCATCTCATATGAGTTGACACATGATATTTAAATAAAATATTGATAAAAAAATTTGATATTTAAATAAAATATTGATAACAAAAAAACCATGCAAGAGGGAGAGAGATGTCTAATTCTTTCTAAACATGGTATTTAAAGGGAGATGTCTAATTCTTTTAGACATGGTATTTAAAAATAATATCAATAACAAATAACTACAATATAATATTTCAATATAAACTTTGTATTATATATATACTAATTAAAAGTAAACAAAAATCTTATGATTAAAACATATACATAATAGAATTGAAATGAAAGTAAACATAGATATATATATATAGATATATATTGAATTGAAAGTAAATAAAAATATTATTATTAAAACATTTGTTTTGTGTGATTCTATGTATGAAGGAGATGTGTAATCACTTCCATATTGATTATGGAGTTGAGAGATGCCATTTAAAAGAAATATTAATAACAAAAAAAAATATTTCAATATCAAGTATAATTAAAATATTTTAATGTCCATTTTAAATAAAATATTTCATATCAATTTTTGATTATATATATTTTATGGTTACAATATTTATGTCGTGTGATATCAAGTATGAATGTGTAATTATTTTGTGTTTAATATGGAGTTGACACATAGAATATAAAATAATATTAATAACAAAAAAATATTTCAATGTGGAACATAAATAAAATAATTTAATATTTATTTAAAGTAAAATATCTCAATATCAACTTAATATAAAAGATCAATATATTAATAACAATGTAACTAGTTATTAAAACATATACATAATAAAATTAAAAAAAAACAAGAATCTTATTATTAAAACATTTGTTTAGTGTGATTCTATGTATGAAGGAGATGTGTAATCACTTCCATATTAATTATGGAGAGGTGTCATTTAAAATAAATATTAATAACAAAAAAAATGTTTCAATATCAAGCATAATTAAAATATTTCAATGTCCATTTTAAATAAAATATTTCATATCAATTTTCAATTATATATATCTTATGGTTTAAATACTTATGTGGTGTGATATCAAGTATAAATATGTAATTATTTTGTGCTTAACATGGAGTTGACACATGGAATATAAAATAATTTTAATAACAAAAAAATATTTCAATGTGGAACATAGATAAAATAATTCAATATTTGTTTTAAGTAAAATATTTCAATATCAACTTAATATAAAAGATCAATATATCAATAACAATATAACTAATTATTAATATCCTAAAGGAAAAGAATTACATGACATATTGATATACAACTAGAAATATGACAAATATAATGTGAAAAAATCTGAAATAATAAAAAGTAAATAAAATGAATAGAAATAGAATAGAAATATAAAGCACAAATAACATGCACACAAGACAATATATAAACACATATTGTTAAAGTAAATATATGATGAATACATACTATTTTAAGGATTATATAATGAGAGATATTATCAAACTTAGTTTTTATTTTCTAAACAATAGACTTATCAATTTTTTTTAAATGCAATTAGAAAAGATTTTTAAATAAAAGAATTTGAACTCCTGGACTTACAATAAATCTTTAATTTAAATAAACTTATAATAAATCCTTAATTTAAATAGATTTATATTAATATTAAAAATATTTTAAAACTTATTAAAAAATAAATATTACAAATTAATACATCCATCCTTAAACATTTCAAAACAAAATTATAAATATAAGTTTATGAATCTTCATACCATAAATTTTATAACGTCATAGAACAATTTTTGACATAAATCAACCTATGCCTTTCTAAATTGAAAGGTAAATTTCATTGAAAAAAAGGCACCCAGGAATACTCACGTCGATACTAAATAACACACAGACACATAACACAGGATTAGTGCATATAAAACATTTAATATATTTTCAAGTGAAAACCTAAATCAAGGTACCAATAATTAATAAAAAAAAAGAACGTGCACCAAGTCCAAAAGCAATGGTCTATTAGCTGAATTAGAGGAGGATTAAGTTTATGATTATTACCTAAACCCACAGCGCGGAGAAAAATCTCGCAGAATGCGGTAAATGTGAGAATTGGCCCGGTCTTCCTGCAGAAAATACAAGCTTACTCCGATAGAATTTTAGCGTTCATGTTCCTGAACACACAGCGCGGAGAAAAATCTCGCAGAATGCCGTAAATGTGAGAATTAGCCCGGTCTTCCTGCAGCAAATGAAAACAGAAAATACAAACTTACTCCGATAGAATTTTAGCGTCCATGTTCAATATGCATATTTAGTGTATACTTACCTGACCAAAATGTCGGTAAATGACACCAAGTTCAGTGTGGCTGCATCGAGTACAGTTAGCAGGTGTGACATTCGTTGATGAAGAGCAACTTTTGAAATCATATCCACCCCCGCAAACCCAAGTTAAACAGATTTCATAGTCAAAGTCTGCCATGATTGCTATGTAATTAGAAATCAAATTACAATTAGATGTCAAATGTTCTGTGAAATTTTCTCTGTACAAAGGATCATGGAAAATCACGGCTGTGAGATCAGACGACAGATAACAGAATACTTTCAAGCCTATTCTCCATATAGGCAGCATAATTAATAGATGTAACGATTCTCTTATTTTTATGCAGACCTAGATGGTATATATACACGAGAACGCCAGATTACGTCACTCCCATACTTTGATTATGACGAACGGTATTCCTCCTTTGATTTTCTCGATCGATATTCTTTCCTCTTTTTCCTTGCTGGAATTGAATCAGAAACCCTTTCCTTTCTGGATTTGAATCAGAAACCCTTTGATCTTTGATTACGTTATTAGGTCACTGCGATACTTTCATTCTGACGAGAATGGTATTCCTCCATTAATTGTCTCGATTGATATTCCCTCCTTTACTTTTTCTTTTACTTTTTACTTTTCTAATTAACAAGGAAAACGGGCACAATACAATACATAAAAGAAAAATCGATCGAATCAAATAATGAAATTTAATTATTTGGGTTGATGGTTGTCGGTGACTTTTTCGTTCTTTTACTTTAAGGACGGAAATATTCGGTAAAACTTGTTTAACAATACGCTAAAAAGAAAAGGGATAAATTAAACAATGACATTGGAATCTGTGTGTTGATGAGCGATTCTTTCTCTTTGTTTACTTGGCACGTACGAAGGAAAAACTTAGAGAGAGAGAAGAGGATACAGTTAGTTTAATATGACATTAGATACATTTTAACTTAATTTCAAATTTATGAAGTGTGGAAAAATTAAATTAAGAAAATGTTTGGACCTCTTCACACTTTATAAAATAAAATAAAATTATCACTTTAATTTTAATTATTATAAAATTATCATTTAAAATAAAATTATTATTATTATTATTTTTTAATTATCACTTTTACAAATTAAGTGATATCTCCTCCATAGTGTGAGTATCTTTCAATGCTATAAAGTCATGCAATATATGCAATAGTCCCAAAACTTAAGTTAAAAGTTCATCACACACACTATTAAATAAAGAAATTAGTGATACTTGGATGGAAATCAAGCATTCTTTATTCACTCTTTGCAAGGTTAATGTTCAAAACCATCATTTCTTTGGACTTTTATTAGAGAAGGTTATAACAAAATACCTATTGGAGGTTATGTTGGAAAAATAGTAAGTTCAACATCTTCTAAAAATTTATGGTGGGTCTCCAAGTAGAGGGTTGTCAAGAGCTCCAAGTTGTAGTTTTGGTAAGAGCGCACCTCCCCTTCTAATCTTCAGAGCCTACTTATGATAGAGATAGAACAAGTTTGATAGGCGAGTAGACATATACAGATAGAGAAGTTACATGAAGCTAAGGTAGTGCATAATTATGGTGGTGTAGTCATCATGTGTCACAATGATCACGATAGTCATGAATGTACCAAAAGCTTCAATTCTAAGGAAGAACATTCTTTTTTCCAGGTTTTAATGTTCTTTCATTCTTTTTTATTTCATTTACATTCAATGCAATCCATACCTTCTTAATTTTCCATGAACACATTATTAATGTCAACGTGTGGTAACATTTAACCTATGCATTCAACCATTCAACATTGGTTACTACTCTTAGAAGGGAAAGATAATAATATATATCTTTGCTTTGTAAATTTCATTGAAGCCTTTGATACAATGCCTCCACTAAAACTTTGGAAAAGAATGAAGGAAGTAGGGATTTGGTTGAGTGGAGAGAAACTTTATTCCCTATATATGAAAAGGTTATTGAGATTATTGCATGATTGAGGGTATTTATAAATGATAAAACTTGAAAAAGGAAAATCAAAATCAACAATAATATTAGGGTGAGACTTGAAAGAGGAATATGCATAGCAAGGTATTTTTTGTTGTTCTTGATTTATGTAGATGTTACTCGAAAAGAACAAACATAGTCTCCAAATAAAAATTGATGACAAATAACCTTCGATTTAAGGATATAATATCTTATTTAATGGTAAAAAAATGGAAATAATTCCTTCTTAAAAGTATCTTGGTGTTGAATTTTGTTGTTGTTCTAATTGGAATTTGTGTGGATAAACTAGTAGTTGGGGCATGAATTCCCTCTATTATATCTAGAGTAAATGCAGAAAAAATCATCTACAGAGTTGGAAAAAAAAAAAAAACTGAAAACATTGGTCTTTGAAACATTGGTGCAAATAATGATTTGGTATGGTTAACATGTTTGGGTTTTATGCCTCCCCAAAGAATCCTGAAATAAAGTTGAAAGAGTTTTCTAGTAGAAGAACTAGGAGATAAGGTACAAACCCTACCATATGATGTGAGTGAAAACAAATATCCTACCTTTATGTCAATTTATTGCATATATTATCAGAATAAAGAACATTGATAGAAACACATTACCTTTGCAAACAAATATTGCATCTAAAGATAAGGGTTGGTACCAAGATGAAAAAGGTTTAGAAAATGGGAAATTGAAGAAGATGATTAGTAGGATGAATTGATTGGCCATTTGAGGCTTTGTAGAAAAATGGGAAATAGAGAAGTTGTGATAAGAACTTGGTGAAAAACTGAGATTCTATCAACATGTGATCAACTCGATAATTACTTACATAAAATAACTATAACTCCAAGAGAAAATCTCTATGCATAAAAAAACATTTTCTTCGTCAATTCAAGTTAACATCTCATTACCTAATACTGGAAAAGGAGATGGAAAAACATAAACTAAGAATAATGTCTATGCTTACTTTGCATGAAAGGAGAAATTGAGAAAGATGTGCATTTGATGATACATCTTCCTACTCATCAAAAAGTAAGACATAAACACTCAATCCAACATGAAAATTTGATTAATTTACATAACTAGTTTAATTTTTCGAAAAAAAAAAAGATATGTAATTATATTAAAGATGTTCTATAACAACACAAAAAATTAGTATATTACAAGTTCAAACATCCTTGAGATAAAATACATCAATGTGTAAATATTTTTTTTTATAATTCTTAATCTCATAAATCTTATAAAAATATGGAGAACAATTTTTAACATAAATAAACATGCCATTTCTAAATTAAAACCTAAAATTCCATTAAAAAAAAAAAGAAACAATGAATATTAACTCATCACGTAAATACAAACCAACAAGGAGAGGAGCAGCCAAAGAAAGATCAAATTCGTAAAAATAAAGCATTTAATATATTTATAGTTGAAAACCTATACTAAGGTACTAATAATTAATAAAAACACGTCAAATCTATATTAAATCTATGATTATTACTCAAACATAGTGTTATAGTGTTGAGAAAAATCTCATAGAATGCAGTGAATGTGAGAATTGGATTAGTATTCCTATAATAAAGGTTGTGTGTACTTTAGTCCCTTCCTTTTAAACAATAACATTATTACATAAGCTTTTTTGAAAAAGAAGCATTGTTTCTCATTTAAAAAAAATCAAAGAATCCAAAGCTATCTATACCTGTCAAGTAGATTTCTTTCGCTATCTATACTTGTCAAGTAGATTTCTTTCAAAAACATTAGTTATAGACGAAGGTTACAATAGAGTTTTCCATGAAGGGAATATGACTCCAAGGCAATATTGATTTGTGGTCAAATTATTTTGAAATATTTAATATTATATGACTACAAGGCCATATTGATTTGTGGTTAAATTATTTTGAAATATTTAATATCATGAAATCAAACATATTATAAGAAACAAAGAAATCTAAGAAGAATACTTAAAACAATGAATTCTAATTTTTATAATTTTAACTTTGGTTCTTTTTTTCTGAAAATAGTATACAAAATCAAAGATGATATTATAGGAAAAGTTTAATAGAGGAAGAACAAACTATGTTAATTTTGGATAAATGTTGTATTGAACAATTAAATTTGGCTCATTTCTTTGTGTAAAATAGTATACAAAATCAAATATGGTATCATAGGTAAAGTTTAATATATGAGGGAAAAAACCATGTTAATTTTAATAGAGGAAGTATAAACCATGTTAATTTTGGATAAATGTTGTATTGAACAATTAAATTTGGCTCATTTCTTTGTGCAAAATAGTATACAAAATCAAATATGGTATCATAGGCAAAGTTTAATATATGAGGAAAAAAACCATGTTAATTTTGAATAAATGTTGTATTGAACAATTTAACACTATGTAATCTACTTACATGTTGTAAAGTGATAGAAATTGTAGACTACATGGTGTTAAAAATTTCATCTGACCTCATCTCATTCTTGATTTTGAAAATGTTTTTTTTTGGAAATTATGCCTTTTGCCTCATTTCACCTTGGTGGTTGACATGTTTTCCTAGTAAGTGGGTCACTCTCAAGAAAACGGGTTGCTACTAGGGGGTTTCCTTGAAGAGTCTTTGTACCATTCCAACACATACTTATCATTTTCTACACTTCTCCCCTTTCATTTCCTCACCTTTTGGGTTTTCAAACTTATTGACCCAAGAAGGGATTGTACCTCATTTCATGGGAAGAAGGGGATAAAGGCCCATAGGTTTGCAACTGGAAAAATATAAAAGCCATATATAGTCCTCTAGATTCTTTCCCTAAGGTATTGAAAACAATGAAATGCCTCTCCCAAAAAATCAAGGACCTGTAAAATAAAACACATACCAA